>JASAMX010005230.1:0-23350 GCA_030248175.1 Microlaimidae sp. YZB2_3
GGTTATTAAAAAGAAAAAACGGGTTACACGTTTAGATTTTTAGTTTCAACAAGACATACATGTGGCTGTGTGGCTATATAACTTTAAAAATTCTCAGTACAACTGCAAATATTTGTACAGAATCATAAAAGTGCAGAAAACTTTCTGTTTATAGGCAGCTGAGAAAGCGGAAATATTCTTTTCATGACTATTGTTTTCTTTCTTATCACGCGGGATTAATTCTTTCGTGCTTGCCTGGTATACAGTTTATAAGCGGTAAATAGGTTTTAAACCCTCAATTAATCAGTGAGGAACCTCCTTACTAAACTCCTGTCATTTTAAAAAAAGCTCCACTTCGGCCTAAAATTTTACCAAACTTTGTGCTATAGTCTATCTGTGACCATTAAACATTGTTTGTACTCTTATCACTAACAAAATTTATAATTATATGTATACGTTATAACAATTACAATAATAATAATGTTTTTTATGTGTGATGCACTAGGTGTTATTGATATAACGCTGTTTATGTGCATGAAAGATGCACTAGTTACTTAACGTTATTGTTAAACGCGCCCTTTCCTATATTTTGTGTGTAGATGGGTTTTCAGAGGCCTTGGTTTTTCAATTCGCACAATCCCAAAATTAAGGCTGACCGAATTTAAATCAGTTAATAAAAGATAAAAAATCCTGTTGGGTATTCTGTTAGGAAAAAGTTTCTATCAAATCGACCTTTCCATTGGCAATATATGCTTACTTAAACTTTTTGGTTCACTTTATTTATGTACATAATGGGTTTGAATATTATATCTGACCTCTAAAGTTTGTATGGGGACATGCGCCGAGACCAATTAAAATTGTGCGGTTATGATGGTTTTTTTTTTGAAAAACAAATTGGAACGCAGGATTTTCTTAATTCTGACTTTTTTACAAAATACAACAATTATTCAACTTTCATTTTTGCTGAAAATTTAAAATTGTTTATTATTAAATAGTACATTTAAAACTAAATCATCGAAATCAGCTAGATTTGATTTGCCTGTATGCTTTCAAATTCCCAAGTTTTATTTTTTTCTCAGTACTAGTAAAAGCGGTGAATTTGCAGCTGATTTTCGAACTTTTCAGGGTATTAGCTTGAAAAAGCCCAATTATTTTTCGGTTTAATTTATACGCGGTGGAATGGGAAAAGAAGCTATTTGCAAACCAAAAACTTTCGACTGGCAGACGACCGGAATAAAAAGCGAAAGTCTGCTATTTACTTGGTTTTTATTGTTCACGATATCAACCATCGCCATAGCTCAAGCAGAAAATCAAATTATTTTTAAAAATCCCAATCAAGACGAACCATTTCAACACATGGAAAGTTTTTTGCTGTTTTACTTTATACAACCACTTGTGGCCTTTTGCATGTATATTTATGCATATTTTATCGTACATTTAGGTTATTTCCACTTAAAAGTAGGGTGCACAGTCAAACTTTGTGTCTTAAATTTTAATAATTTTTTGAAAAAACTTACTTCTGCCCAATATCCCACAAAAAATTTTTCATTAAAATATCTCCACTGGTTCAGGAGATATATATATGATTATGACCCCCCCGAAAATGGCGTTTTTTTGATAATTTTGTACTTAAAACATTGCTCAATGATTAAAAAAAATTTAAGTTACAAAATATGTGCTTAAAGAAAGCGGCTATTTTCTACTTTAATTTGATACCTTGATTGTTAGGATTGGTGCAGTATTCGTGGAGATATTGCGTTTCCCCTCGATTTTTTGGCTAAAAATACGAAGTGAAGGCAGTGATTTGTCGGGAAAAGATAAGCAACTACGGCATCTGAGCGAGAGCGCAGAGCGCGCTTTGTGGCGTTTAGTAGTGAGTTAATTTCGCGTGAATTTTATTAGGTTCTAGCATTGGTTAATACAATTTTTTTGTTTTTTATTAAGTAAACATCAAAATAATTTAGCTTTTTTACAAAAAATCTTTTGTTTGATGTTTTTTAGTGATGGGCGGAACCCCTGGAACCGGAATTGAGATTTTACAAAAATCCAGAATTCAAAATTTTGCCCGGAACATCCGGAACCGGAACTTCCTATATAATTGCGAAACCCGGAATAGAATTGAGATTTTTCAAAAACCCGGAACAGGAACTGGAACCGGAATTCCAAAACTTACCTGGAACATCCGGAACTGCCCATCACTAGTGTTTTTTTTATTTCAAAACAAATAATATTACTTTTACCGCTCACTTTAAATTTACAATTTTTAAATCTTTACAGTTTTCTATCAAAAACAAATTATAAATCGAATTAGCACAGAATCAATACGTTTTAAATAGCCTTAACCCGTTTTTTATATAGGAGTAGCACATTTTTTTCGGTATATTATATATTTTTGTTATTAGTATCAAGCGGGTTTGTTCTATTAAAACATAGGTATCTGTTTTGGTCTTTGATTTTTTGTTTGTTTAGGTGGTGGATCCTGTAAGCCTTCGCGTTTATGTTGGCGGTGTTAACAAACTCTACGAATTCGACCGGGACTTAAACCTGAGAATGGCCGTGACCACAAGACCGCAAAATCACAACCGCCACTCCCCAGGACGGCCGAACAACATTTACAACAAACTCCTAGCGATACACCCCACTGAATCCGAGCTGGTGGAATGCAGTTCTTTGTTCCAGGTCCAGTTAGTTTTTCAGCCCTGCTGTATATTTAGTTAATTAGCACGTGAAAACGACTGTAAGGAAATATTAATAGTGCGTTTTGCAGTCAACAAAACATTTCAAACTATTTTAAACTGATAGTTTTTTTAATTGTAAAAATGCAGATAGAATACCGTATAATCCATTTAAAGGTTAAATAAGCATTAAATTACCCATTTAATGCATAATAAATGACTGTTCTAAAGCTCAAAGGTTAAGCTCCTTAAATTTCTCCATTTTAAATTATAAAAAGTCTTGAGGACTTTGTTGAGGGTAGCACAGCAACAGCAACAACAGCCTTTGTAGACAGCAACAGCAACAGCCTTTGTAGACTGGCTATAGGCAAATCAAACCTAACAAAGGGCTAATTTGACTAATTTTTGTATATTTTGTGAAAAAGCGGGATTAAAAAAAGCGTTCTAAATTTGTTTAAAGAACACGTCATAACCGCTCAATTTTAAATGGTTCGCTCATGTCTCCCTTACAAACTTTCAAGGTCAGCCATATATAATTCTATATTATTGTACAATTAAAACTATTCTTAAAATAAAACTTTTTAACAAAGACAGTGAATCATAAATGAACTTTTTTAATAGCTTCAAAATTTCACCTTTTATGAATATTTTTATAAGCATATACGGTTTATTGCGATATTGAATTTTGCATGATCTATCTGGTATAAAACATTGTTAAAGCACCAAACAGAGTCAAGTTGTGTGTTTTTGATTACGAATATTTTTTGTGAAACCCCAGTGTTACCCTTCAACTATAAGTGCAAATAAAAAGGTTTCCGAAGAAAATTGTTTGGAAAAGCGAGTCGGTTGTCATAAATCCGGTTTCTGGAATAGATCAAATTTTATTTCCAAAATAAAAAAAATTTGAAAAAAATAAAATTGAACATGTCAAATTTTTTTTATTATTTTCTTTTATCCCTTTTTGGCTAAAATTTGTTGTTCTTCTGCAACTATTTTCAACGGCTGCGGCGATCAACCTACAAAATAAGTCACAATCACGTGTATTTAATAATAACTGTGTCTTATTTTACTATAGTGATGACGATGCGTTTTAGGGCAGCTGTCGCCTGCGCTCACTGCACTTTATTAGTGCATTCGAGTCGGAATCGATGGATCCGGTTCTGGGTGACGCTTCATCCGGTGCCACGGCCGTAGGTTTCGTGGCTGCAGGGTACTCCCAGAGCTCCGTCCTCTACCTGGCCAGCTCCCCCGGCGGGGAGACGGACGGCTTCCGGAATCTGGTCCCGTCAGTCGCGGCGCTTAGTCTGGATCCGGAACATCCCTTTAAAACCGCCGTGAATACTATTCGTGGCGTCAGTCGGATGAGTTTAAGGCAGGGTTGCGGACGGGCCGGGCCGGGCCGGGCCGAGTAGTATTCATTTTTTTAAACGATATTTTCGAATTTGTTTACGAAAATATAAATGGATTTTTACATAAAAATATAGCATTTTTGAACATTTATAATAAACGGCGTCTTAAAGGCGCGGTATACTAAATCGTGGCGCATTTTTTTTCGCTTGGATTTTGGTAGTAATCGACGCGTCAGGTTTCACTGAATAAAAAATGTATTACAAAAAATTAATTTTATGCGGTTGTCCAGATATTGGCAAGAATATAGCTTGGTTATTTCAGATAATTTTTTGTTTTTTACCAAACACCACATCAGCCACGGTGTGTTTTGTTTGCTTACTTTGGATTTTGCAAGCGCATTCTTTCTCGTAAAATTTCAGATCTATGTAAGATATTTTATATGCAAATTTTGCTATGAAAAGATGCAAAATTTTTAATTATACTAATTTTTGTGCCTTTTTATTTATTATATTTCAGTTATAATGTTTTATTTTAAAAAACGATTTGATGTATTTTGAGCTCAATTCAATATTGGCATGGGTTTTTTTAATTTCTCAATACGGCGTACATAGGGTAGTGCATTTAATTTCGGCACTTTTCCCAATTGGGCATTTTTGATTTTGGACTATATCTTTGGTAATCCTGGACGGAATACGACGTTTGATAGCTCAAATGAGTGATAATAATATTTAGATGAATGAAGTGAGATTTTTATTTGTTATGTTATGATATTTTCATGTGAAATTGTGTGATTTATAAAAAATAAAAATGTTACTCGTTTTTAGAACATGGGCATTTCATGCTTACTAAATAAATTCGTTTAAAAATTAAACTGTCCTGGCAAACCGTTTTTCTATTTCCTAATTTTCAGTCCCCGTGGTTCTACGTTGCGTCTGTGGTGAGCAATCGTTATAAAATAAAAGTGTAATTTCGGCACACTATTGCTGTAGGTAAAAACGGGTTGAATTTAGTGGTCGGGTGGTAAATTGTAGTTGTAAATAGTTAAAAGACAATGTTGAAATGTGTAGGACATAGCACTACACTTAAACTCGATTAAGGGGATCTTTTTAAAAAGTGCCAAAATTAAATGCATCTTTTTTCTCAAATTTTCCTCGTTTTGATGCCATTTGGCATTTTAGCTGTAACTTTTTGCCAGTTACACGTTGAACAACAAGTAGAAGCTTAAATTAAAGAAAGTTGTCTGGAGATAATGATAGGTTTTTAAATTTTTAAAAATGATGATTTTTTGACTGAGAAACAATCGATTGTTTGTAAAGTGCCGAAATTAAATGCACACATTTAATTTAGGTAATTTTCCATTTTTTTTAAAAACTGGTTTTATTAAGTAAAAAAACAACTTTCGTACAGTGAATTTTTAATGACGCAACGCAGTATCGTAAAAGCTTTAAAATGAGCTATCAAACATAAAAATCAGGCCATACAGTGAAAAGTTACACTGGAAAAACGAAAAAGTGCCGAAATTAAATGCACTACCCTATTTACTGTTGTTTGGCTGACTGAGCGGCAAAAAAAATCGATAGAATAATGAAGCGATAATATATAGACAACCGCTGAAAAAAAATTTTTTTTGTAATACAATTTTTTACTCAGTGAAAAATGACTTATCGATTGACACCAAAAACCAAGCAAAAAAAGTACACTATGATTTAGTATACCGCACCTTTAATTGTTTTAGGGCTGATTCATACTTTTTTTTCGTTTTTTTTTCTTCTTTTTTTTAAAGCCGAAACGTTCTTTGGGAAAGTCAATACGTTCGTTGGACCGTCCAGAGGACGAAGTCTGAACCAGCCTTTAATCCAAAAGAAAATTTTTGCTGTACACGAAATTGTTAACTAAAATTTTTCAATGAAAATTGTACATACGAGTTTTGTTGCGGAAGCTACTTTCTGTGGCGCGTCGCACCTGCTGCCTCGCATTGATTATTTTTTGGCACAGCGATTTTTCGGGTAATCATTACTCACCCTAACGTAGCCACTTTCCGCTTGAGTGAAAACTGCAAAATTTTGCAGAAAAACTATAAAACTATAAATCGCTTCATACAAAAACTAGCAGAAAATGGTGGGTTATTGCTATTTAAGTCGTACATGGTCAAATTTTTTTAGTAAATTTTTATTAAAAATTTTGTGTACAGTCGGAAATTTTGTTTAGTTATTAATCTTTGATTACACTAACAAGAAATCGCATATTTTAGACAATTTTAAAATAATTTTCTTACGTTTAAGGTAGAATGATACAGTTGCAAAAATTTCGCTAATTTTCCCCAAAACATGTACTTGGGGGTTTTTCGGAAGTCCCGATGATGAATCCGACCTCCATTTTTTAATTCGACCCCCGGGGGGCACTAGTGAGGGGTTTTCGACCCCCCTCCCTTGGGGAGCATTCTGACTATATAGCGGTTTTACCTCAAAACCACCTCAAAACGCGTACTCGGGGTTGACTACAGTATTGAATAATGAACGCTTTTTTTAATTTAAAAAGTTAAAAATTAAAAAAAAACATTTTGTGAGGTTAAAAAATAATGCCCAGGAGGACTCGATCCTAGAGCTCCAGGATTTCAAGTTCGACGCTCTAACCTCTTGGCTACTGCTCCGTCTAAGATTGTTGCTTAAAAGGGCCTTTTAAACAAACGTTTCTAAATGTAGTTTCTCGACGTCAAATGAAAAAATATAAATGAAAGTTTAGCCATTTGATAGAAATTAGTTTGTTCCCAACTTTTAACACAGCAGTTGGACCATAATTCTGAGCCAGGTTTTTAAGTTTTTAACGAAATCTCTACTATCACTTCTTTTTTATTTTTTATTCCAACAATTTTAGCAATAAAACGATATTAAAAAACTTCAATAGTAGGGATTTCGCTGAAAATTTTTGTGGGCATGTACATTTGGTGTATCTAACTTGAGTTAAATTTTTATTACGTAATATTAACTCTGGTTCTGTTAAATTGGGAAAAACTGTTTTAAAATGCCTTTTTTCAACGAAACATATCTCGGCGTAAAATAGTCCACCAAAAATGTTAAGGATACCGAGACCAGAAAAAAATACCTTTTCTCCCAACATATAGTTTGATTCTGTCCGTCATTCACGGCACGAATTATACACAAAAAATGACAGGGTATCCTAACTGTATCGTTCCACCTTAAGAGCAGACCGAAGTAAGTTTCTTGTCTACGCACTGAGCCATGTCTATAATATGGCAACTCAATTCCAATTAAGCCGAATCATTTAATTTATTTAAATTTAATTGAATTTTCGACCTATTCCCAACTCTGTTTTGAGGAAAGAGTTCCGGAAGAACTTTCAGCATTCAATACGTTGCGGGTTTCGCTAAGGGGAACTTTAGCTACTTCCTCACCCGCCAACCGCGCCAAAGCATACCAGGTGGCTCTTCGGCTGGTTATCACAGTCGAATCGCCCGCGTTTGCCATAACGACCGGTTTTGGCACTCCCAACACTGAGGTACATTGTTTGTGTATTTTTTTGTGATGTTCTCCAAGCTCCGGAGTGGAGCGCTGTTCTTAAGAGCGCCGGAGAAACTCCCCCAGGAGCTTTGAAGCTATTTTTTATATTATAATTTTATGAATTATTCTTGGCCAATCCCAAATTTATAATTTCTCTGTCAACATTTTTTGTAATAACCAAATTTTTTAAAAACTTATTAAAAACAATTAAAATAATCTTGAAAATGCAAATAGAATAACTTGAAAGGCGTATCTCTAAAGCTTCTTTCGTTTTGAATGGCAACAGCTCAGTAGCATTACTGTAGCTCCGTAGCCGGTGGGTGGAAACATCACCGTAACCATTTTATTGTCTTTGAACGTTATCGAGAAAAACTTGATTTTAAATGAATTCTAATCACCTTGACATAACATCTAATTTCAATCAATAAAATTAAAAAAATGTCAATAGAGATGTTTTAATTTTAGAAATATTATTTTTTTGTGCTCAATGTATGAGTAACTTTACCAAGTAACCTTACTAGTTACCCTACCTAACATTTTTGGAGTGACCGATTTTTACAGTGTTGAGTATTGGTAACCTTACACAATTACAGTTTTGACTTTAAAATAATAAAAAAATGATTTTCCACATTTAGTATCAATTTTAAGTTTTATCTATTGTCTATTCAGTACATTTTTGTTGCACCAAAGTGCCTTACTGCAGTACAAAAGTTTCGTTACAATGTTTACAAAAATAAATGTTTCCTCAGCTGTAAAATGCTGCTTGATGGTTGACTCTTAAAGAATAATGAACTTTGAAGTGGCTAATTTGTTTTGTATCTAAAAATTATTTTTTGCTCAAAAATAATTTTTTCTCTAAAATTTTAAATATTCTTAATGTTATTTTGCAGTAAAAATTTTTATCAAAACTCTAAAACAGAAAATTTGAATAAAACTGTTTTTTTAAGTTGAGTAGGTCAGACTTTGATTAAAACATTCTCCATTTTCGCTTTTATTGCTTTACTTCCTAAAACTCTAAGTGAAGCTTTTAACCAAAACGTTTTATGAAAAAAAAAACCACATTGTTAGGAATTTTATGTGTGTTAACAAATTTTAGATTCCTTTAGTTTGCAAAAAGAATGGTTTAGAATCCAACCTAATTCAAGATGGTTTTCTGGCAAACCCAGGATTAGACTTGGCTGGGACTTAACATTAGTACGAACGATATGGTTTTATACGCTGTTTTTAGCCGAGGTAAAATCAGCGCTTTTTGTTTGTTAAATTTGGTATCTTAAAACAGCTCATCTAACGTTTGAAATGTTTTATTACGGGCTCCCCCAGGGGTCAGTTCTTGTTCCACTAGTATTTTTGCGATTCCTCAATGGTTTTTTGGACAAAAATTTTAATTTTTATTGCAAATTTTACTGTAAATGATGTAGACTATATCAAACTTCGTTTGAAAAATAAAAATAATTTATTATTGCAACAATCAGTCGAATGCACATGGACCAAACTATTAAAACCCCCCTATAATTTTTAATACGGGTGTGCATTGCCGGGAAATTTCATTTTCGCGCCTTAGCTTTAGTACTAAAGGTTCAAAAATCGTTTAGCCTTAGCTTTAGTACTAAGCCAAAAAAGGCTTAGTACTAAAGCACTTTAACCTTAGCTTTTTCCAAACTGACAAATATGGAAATGTTCCTAAATTTTAAAAATTATCCTTTTTAAGGTAATTCTTGGCATTTCATTGTTAAGTTTAGGGTAAAAACTCAATATAAAAAGATCTTTTTAACGTTTATTGCATTAGGTCTTAGCTTTATATTTTAAAAATATTATTTTTAGAGTTAATTTTACAATTTTAAAGTTGTTTTAACTTGAAATGTTAACAAATGTATCAAAATGGCTAAATATCAAGAATAGTTTTTTCTTTCTGAAATGAATATCTAAAGCAACAAAACGTTTAACCAACATTTTTATTAAAAAAACGCTTACTGCATAATAAACTTTACAAAATACTCATATGAAATTGTAAAAATAAGATTATTTTAGTATTAAGCACTTAAGAAACTCGAAAAATACTTTAAAAAGCAAAGAATCGCTGTTTTAATGCCTAAACAAAAATAAGAACAAAAAAATAAAACCCCATATTCATAGCACGTTAAAACCAAAATTCGTTTTAATCACTTTAATTAGCATTATTTTTTAAAATATCACTCATGTTTCTTTTAAAGTAAAAATATGGTATATTCAAGTTTATATAAGCATAGTTTTTAGGCAGCTAAGAGTGAGGGAAAGGGCTGAGGTGGTTGGTTACCGGCGGTAAAATGCATCTTAATACTTGGGAAGGATGTATGGAAAATTTTGAAATCTGTAAAAGAGGGTCAAGGTGTGTCTTGTGGATTTTCAAAACAAAATACTTTAGAGGTGTCAGATTAAAATTCTGGAGGGGAGCCAGATTAAACAGAAGAGAACTTTTCTGAGGAGAACTAGGTTGTCAGAAGAGAGGTTTAAAATTTTGAGGTTAAAAGGACCCCATCATAAATCTCCTATTTCATGAATAGAAATCTCATTAAATAATCATGTTTTTTACCAGTGAACACTTTTTTTGGTTTTTTTGGTATTTTTTTCGGCGAATCATTTTGGGCCGAGCCCTCTTTTCCTGGGGGGGGCGGAGGTTTTGCCGGTCCGATATCTGGTCGCCGAGCTTTCGCCAGCTTTTTCTAATTTTAGCCGGCGCCTTAGCTTTAGTAATAAACCTCAAAAAACCCTTTAGTACTAAAAAGCACTTCAAAGCTTTAGCTTTAGTACTTTCGACATCTGTAATCCTTCCAAAACAAAGAATACACAAGGCAAAATGTGGAGACCTGTGATCTGCGTTATTTTTGTTTTCTGATAATTCTATACAAAAGTGCAAACTGTAACTTTAATCGGGTATAAAACTGCCTGGGAAACTATTAACTTTATCTATAAAAAACCTCGAAATTTATTAATCTATATACAAGACGAGACGCGCGGCGCGCGCGCGCGCGGCGCGCGCGCGCGCGCGCGTTCGCGCGCGCGCGCGCGCGCGCGCGCGCGCGCGCGCGCGCGCGCGCGCGCGCGCGCGCGCGCGCGCGCGCGCGCGCGCGAGCTTGTGAGTGTGTGTGTGTGTGTGTGTGTGTGTGTGTGTGTGTGTGTGTGTGTGTGTGTGTGTGTGTGTGTGTGTGTGTGTGTGTGTGTGTGTGTGTGTGTGTGTGTGTGTGTGTGTGTGTGTGTGTGTGTGTGTGTGTGTGTGTGTGTGTGTGTGTGTGTGTGTGTGTGTGTGTGTGTGTGTGTGTGTGTGTGTGTGTGTGTGTGTGTGTGTGTGTGTGTGTGTGTGTGTATGTTCCCTAAGTCCTCCCCAACAACCCAACGGATTATGTTGAATGAGGTGTGATTGGAAAGCTCATAGCCCGAGGAATGTTGTAAGGGTAAAAATTTGAAAAATTTGAATTGAAAAATAAATGGATATTTTTATACTGGACAACGCATTTTTACCTGGGACCCTATGGATTTTGGAAGTTGAAAAAGTTTTGTCTCTAAATCGGCTAAAACTTATTTCCAACAGTTATTAGACAAAAAAGAGGCAAAATATTATGTTTTTTGAAGAAATTAACATGAACATTTCAGTGCTAGACAACACTTTTTCACTAATGAAGGGATAGATCTCCTCCCCAACCACAAAAAATAGGTTGAGTGAGATATCGTTGGAAAGCTTATAGTTGAGGAATGTTGTAAGGAGGATGAAATTTAAAAAAAATTAACAGGACATCTTTATACTGGATAACGCATCTTCACCAGAGGAGGTACCCTATGGATTTTTGAAGTTTAAAAACTCTTTGCTTCTAAATCGAATCAAACTTACTGGTAAGCGTTATTATTCAATAGAAAGCCAAAATATTATGTTTTTTTAACTTAACATGAACACCTTAATGCTGGACAAAAACTATTTCATTGGAAAAAAGATGGACCCTCCCCCAGCCACAAAAAAATGCAGGCTAAGTAAGATATCTTTGGAAAGCTTATAGTTGAGGGAATGTCGTAAAAAGGTTAAAATTTGGAAAAATTTTACATAGACATTTTTATATGGGACAACGCATTTTCACAAAAGAAGGGATAGAGCCTCCTCATCCATAAAACAGATTGGGCTAAATGAGGCATCATGGCAAAGCTTACAGTCCGAGGAGTGTCATAGAAGGGTTAAATTTTAAAAAAATAGCAGGAACATCTTTATCATAAACAATCCATTTGGTAACGGGACTTTAGAGCCGGAGTGAGGGGACTTTAGAGCCGAGGGTCTTTAGGGGAGCCGTAGTGTGGGACTTTAGAGCCGTATTGGAGGGACTTAGGAGCCGTAACGTAACTTTTGTGTTCAGAAAATTCATAAAAAATTAAAATTAAGGGACTTTAGAGCCGAACTCCCTAAATTTATTATTTTTTGTTATGTGCGTTACATATTTTACAAGTTTAGTATATTTTTCATGGAAAATAGTGAGATTTTGACTTGTAAAATTGTTTAACACCTTTCAATAGTATTTTTAAAAACCTTTTGGTGTCAGCAAAGAATATTTTCGGCAAAATGTTTTCTATAAAAATATTTTTTTTTTCTTTAGGCACTAAATTTATCAGCATTTCAATAGCTTTTACGTTTTAAGCGTTTTTTAGACTTTTATCATGAGTTTTAGGTTTCGCTTAGGCTTAGGAAAGAAAAAGTTTTTTTTGTCTTGATTTTTGTTGTGCATAAATTTTTTAACATAAAACATCTTTTATATTTTTTATAATGAATATTTTAAAAAACGTGAGTCTTAACTCTTAGCCATTAGCCTTAGCCATACCTTAAATTCATATAAAAAATCTTTATTTAAACAAATCAAAAATCGAAGCCATGTTCTTGCACTAAAATGATAATATAAAGTTTATCAATTTCTCAAGCATAATTAATTTAAATTTCCATTTTAAATTTACTAATTTAATGGTTTTTAAGCTTAATTTAATGTTTTTGATAGTGTAATTCAGTTTAAAATCATTAATTTTTAAAAATTTACATGTAGAAACAGCCAAAATGATGCAAAAAGCATTTAAATTTGTTTAATTTTGTTCTTTTTTGTTGATTCGCCTGACCTGCACATCAATATATAATTTGCAGAAATTTGAGGTGGAGTCGGAGTCAGAGTGGGGGAATCGTGGCTATGGGGTAGGGGTAAAACCCGGACGCCCCAGAAGGACTGACGGAAATCGGAACGTAAAACCCGGACCGCCGGACCGTTGAAAACGCTTATATCTCGAAAAATACTGCATCAAATTAAAAAGTAAATACATTAAATTGATGCTTATAACATTCTACTAAATATGTAACAGGTTTTAAAAGTTGGTTTTCTATATTTAAAAAATAAAAATCTTCTGGGTTTTTAGTTCGCATGACCAAGTTTTTAGGGTGCAATTTTTTTTGATATAGCTCAATCAAAACATTTATTGAGATATTTGCGTTTTTCGAGGGGCCCCCCGCCCGGCCCTCCCGGTCAGTCCTCTGGGTGGTCCGGGTTTTACCCCTACCCAATTCCACCGACTCTGACTCCGACTCCACCTCAAATTTCTGCAAATTATATATTGATGTGCAGGTCAGACGGAATCAACAAAAAAGAACAAATTAAAAAAATTTAAATGCTTTTTGAATAATTTTGGCTGTTTCTACATGTAAATTTTTAAAAATTAATGATTTTAAACTGAATTACACTATCAAAAACATTAAATTAAGCTTAAAAACCATTAAATTAATAAATTTAAAATGGAAATTTAAATTAATTATGCTTGAGAAATTGATAAACTTCATATTATCATTTTAGTGCTAGAACATGGCTTCGATTTTTGATTTGTTTAAATAAAGATTTTTTATATGAATTTAAGGTATGGCTAAGGCTAATGGCTAAGGGTTGAGATTCACGTTTTTTAAAATATTTATTATAAAAAATATAAAAGATGTTTTATGTTAAAAAATTTTTGCACAACAAAAATCAAGACAAAAAAAACTTTTTCTTTCCTAAGCCTAAGCGAAACCTAAAACCCGTGATAAAAGTCTAAAAAACGCTTAAAACGTGAAAGCTATTGAAATGCTGATAAATTTAGTGCCTAAAAAGAAAAAAAATATTTTAGAAAACATTTTGCCGAAAATATTCTTTGCTGACACCAAAAGGTTTTTAAAAATACTATTGAAAGGTGTTAAACAATTTTACAAGTCAAAATCTCACTATTTTCCATGAAAAATATACTAAACTTGTAAAATATGTAACGCACATAACAAAAAATAATAAATTTAGGAGTTCGGCTCTAAAGTCCCTTAATTTTAATTTTTTATGAATTTTCTGAACACAAAAGTTACGTTACGGCTCCAAAGTCCCTCCAATACGGCTCTAAAGTCCCACACTACGGCTCTAAAGACCCTCGGCTCTAAAGTCCCCTCACTCCGGCTCTAAAGTCCCGTTACCAAATGGATTGTTTATGATAAAGATGTTCATGCTATTTTTTCAAAAATTCAACCCTTCAATGAAACTCGCAGGACTGTAAATTGCAAAGATACCTCATTTAGCCCAATCTGTTTTATAGTTGAAAAGGGGGGTCCCTCCCCTTATTAGTAAAAATGCGTTGTCCAATATAAAGGATGTCCATGTAAAACTTTTTTTTTTAAATTTCAACATTCTTACGACATTACTTCAACTATAAGCTTTCCAACGATATCTTACTTAGCCTACATTTTTTGTGGTTGAGGAGGAGGGTTCATTCCTTCTTAAGCGAAAAAGTGTTGTCCAGCATTAAGGTGTCCATGTTTATTTTTTGGAAAAAGGTAATATTTGGCTCTCAATTGAATAATAACGCTTACCAGTAAATTTGCAATGATTAAAAGACAAAAATCACTAACTTCAAAAATCCGTAAGCCCCCTTGGTGAAAATGCATTTTCGAGTATAAAGATGTCCATGTTATTTTTTTAAATTTCAACCTGCTTACAACATTCCCTCAACTATAAGCTTTCTAACGATATCTTACTTGGCCTACATATTTTTGCGGGTGGGGAGCAAGGTCCACCATCCCTTCTTTAATAAAAATCGTTGTCCAGCATTAAGATATCCATGTTAATTTAAAAAAAACATGATATTTTGCCTCTCCTTTGACTAATAAATATTACGAATAAGTTTAAGCCGATTTAGAGACAAAAAATTTTTCAACTTCGAAAAGCCATAGGGCAAAAATTCCTTTGGTGAAAATGCGCTTTCCAGTATAAAAATTTCCATGTACAATTTTTTTAAAATTTCAACCGTCGTACCGTACGACATTCTCCGGGCTATAACTTTCCAATGTTACCTGATTCAACTGAATCCGTTGGGTGGTTGAGGTAGTTAGGGAAACACACACACATACACACACACACACACACACACACACACACACACACACACACACACACACACACACACACACACACACACACACACACACACACACACACACACACACACACACACACACACACACACACACACACACACACACACACACACACACACACACACACACACACACACACACACACACACACACACACACCACACACACACACACACACACACACACACACACACACACACACACACACACACACACACACACACACACACACACACACACACACACACACACACACACACACACACACACACACACACACACACACACACACACACACACACACACACATTACGTCTATTTGTATATAGATTAATAAATTTTAAGGAGTTTTATACATAAAGTTAATAATTTTTAAGGCAGTTTTATCCATAAAGTTACAGTTTGCACTTTTGTATAAATTTATCAGAAACTATAATAACAAGATCACAGGTCTCCACATTTGCTTATATTTCTTTGTTTTTAAAAATTACGGGTGTCATTAGTACTAAAGCTAAAGCTAAAGTGCTTTAGTACTAAAGGGTTTTTTGGGCTTAGTACTAAAGCTAAGGCGCGGCTAAACTAAAATTAGCTGGCAAAAGCTCGGCAAAAGGTATGGGACCGGCAAAACGTTAGCTTTTGCCAGGAAAATGAAAAATCACCCAAAAATGATTGGCCAAAAAAAAGACCAAAAAACCAAAAAAAGTGTTCACCAATCAAAAACATGATTATTTAATGAGATTTCTATTCATGAAGTGGAGAGGTATGATGGGGTCCTTTAACCTCAAAATTTTAAACCTCCTTCCTAGACAAAAATCGAGTTCTCCTCAGAAAAGTTCTCTTTGTTTAATCTGGCTCCCCTCCAGAATTTTAATCTGACACCTCTAAAGTATTTTGTTTTGAAAATCCACAAGACACACCTTGACCCTCTTTTAGATTTCAAAATTTTCCATACATCCTTCCCAGAATTTAAGATGCATTTTACCGCCGGTAACCAACCACCTCAACCCTTTCCCTCACTCTTAGCTGCCTAAAAACTATGCTTATATAAACTTGAATATACCATATTTTTACTTTAAAAGAAACATGAGTGAATATTTTAAAAAATAATGCTAATTAAAGTGATTAAAACGAATTTTGGTTTTAACGTGCTATGAATATGGGGTTTTATTTTTTTCTGTTTCTTATTTTTGTTTAGGCATTAGAAAATACTATTTTTTTGCTTTTTTGAAGTATTTTTCGAGTTTCTAAGTGCTTAATACTAAAATAATCTTATTTTTACAATTTCATATGAGTATTTTGTAAAGTTTATTATGCAGTAAGCGTTTTTTTAATAAAAAATGTTGGTTAAACGTTTTGTTGCTTTAGATATTCATTTCAGAAAGAAAAAACTATTCTTGATATTTAGCCATTTTGATACATTTGTTAACATTTCAAGTTAAAACAACTTTAAAATTGTAAAATTAACTCTAAAAATAATATTTTTAAAATATAAAGCTAAGACCTAATGCAATAAACGTTAAAAAGATCTTTTATATTGAGTTTTTACCCTAAACTTAACAATGAAATGCCAAGAATTACCTTAAAAAAGGGATAATTTTTAAAATTTAGGAACATTTCCATATTTGTCAGTTTGGAAAAAGCTAAGGTTAAAGTGCTTTAGTACTAAGCCTTTTTTTGGCTTAGTACTAAAGCTAAGGCTAAACGATTTTTGAACCTTTAGTACTAAAGCTAAGGCGCGGCTAAAATGAAATTTCCCGGCAATGCACACCCGTATTAAAAATTATAGGGGGGTTTTAATAGTTTGGTCCCATGTGCATTCGACTGATTGTTGCAATAATAAATTATTTTTATTTTTCAAATGAGTTTGATACAGCTTGACATCATTTACAGTAAAATTTGCAATAAAAATTAAAATTTTTGTCCAAAAAACCATTGAGGAATCGCAAAAATACTAGTGGAACAAGAACTGACCCCTGGGGAGCCCGTAATAAAACATTTCAAACGTTAGATGAGCTGTTTTAAGATACCAAATTTAACAAACAAAAAGCGCTGATTTTACCTCGGCTAAAAACAGCGTATAAAACCATATCGTTCGTACTAATGTTAAGTTCCCTAGCCAAGTCTAATCCTGGGTTTGCCAGAAAACCATCTTGAATTAGGTTGTATTCTAAACCATTCTTTTTGCAAACTAAAGGAATCTAAAATTTGTTAACACACATAAAATTCCTAACAATGTGGTTTTTTTTTCATAAAACGTTTTGGTTAAAAGCTTCACTTAGAGTTTTAGGAAGTAAAGCAATAAAAGCGAAAATGGAGAATGTTTTAATCAAAGTCCACCCTACTCAACTTAAAAAAACAGTTTTATTCAAATTTTCTGTTTTAGAGTTTTGATAAAAATTTTTACTGCAAAATAACATTAAGAATATTTAAAATTTTAGAGAAAAAATTATTTTTGAGCAAAAAATAATTTTTAGATACAAAACAAATTAGCCACTTCAAAGTTCATTATTCTTTAAGATTCAACCATCAAGCAGCATTTTACAGCTGAGGAAACATTTATTTTTGTAAACATTGTAACGAAACTTTTGTACTGCAGTAAGGCACTTTGGTGCAACAAAAATGTACTGAATAGACAATAGATAAAACTTAAAATTTATATGGAATGTGGAAAATCATTTTTTTATTATTTTAAAGTCAAAACTGTAATTGTGTAAGGTTACCAATACTCAACACTGTAAAAATCGGTCAAACGAAAAATGTTAGGTAGGGTAACTAGTAAGGTTACTTGGTAAAGTTACTCATACATTGAGCACAAAAAATAATATTTCTAAAATTAAAACATCTCTATTGACATTTTTTTAATTTTATTGATTCAAATTAGATGTTATGTCAAGGTGATTAGAATTCATTTAAAATCAAGTTTTTCTCGATAACGTTCAAAGACAATAAAATGGTTACGGTGATGTTTCCACCCACCAGTACGGAGCTACATAATGCTACTGAGCTGTGGCCATTCAAAACGAAAGAAGCTCTAGAGATACGCCTTTCAAGTTATTCTATTTGCATTTTCAAGATTATTTTAATTGTTTTTAATAAGTTTTTAAAAAATTTGGTTATTACAAAAAATGTTGACAGAGAAATTATAAATTTGGGATTGGCCAAGAATAATTCATAAAATTATAGTAGAAAAAATAGCTTCGAAGCTCCGGGAGTTTCTCCGGCGCTCTTAAGAACAGCGCTCCACTCCGGAGCTTGGAGAACATCACAAAAAAATACACAAACAATGTACCTCAGTGTAGGAGTGCCAAAACCGGTCGTTATGGCAAACGCGGGCGATTCGACTGTGATAACCAGCCGAAGAGCCACCTGGTATGCTTTGGCGCGGTTGGCGGGTGAGGAAGTAGCTAAAGTTCCCCTTAGCGAAACCCGCAACGTATTCAATGCTGAAATTCTTGCGGAACTCTTTCCTCAAAACAGAGTTGGGAATAGGTCGAAAATTCAATTAAATTTAAATAAATTAAATGATTCGGCTTAATTGGAATTGAGTTGCCATATTATAGACATGGCTCAGTGCGTAGACAAGAAACTTACTTCGGTCTGCTCTTAAGGTGGAACGATACAGTTAGGATACCCTGTCATTTTTTGTGTATAACTCGTGCCGTAAATGACGGACAGAAGCAAACTATATGTTGGGAGAAAGGATATTTTTTTCCTGTCAGTTCGGTATCCTTAACATTTTTGGTGGACTATTTCACGCCGAGATATGCTTCGTTAAAAAAAGGCAATATAAAACAGTTTTTCCCAATTTAACAGAACCAGAGTTAATATTACGTAATAAAAATTTAACTCAAGTTAGATACACCAAATGTACATGCCCACAAAAATTTTCAGCGAAATCCCTACTATTGAAGTTTTTTAATATCGTTTTATTGCTAAAATTGTTGGAATAAAAAATAAAAAAGAAGTGATAGTAGAGATTTCGTTAAAAACTTAAAAACCTGGCTCAGAATTATGGTCCAACTGCTGTGTTAAAAGTTGGGAACAAACTAATTTCTATCAAATGGCTAAACTTTCATTTATATTTTTTCATTTGACGTCGAGAAACTACATTTAGAAACGTTTGTTTAAAAGGCCCTTTTAAGCGACAATCTTAGACGGAGCAGTAGCCAAGAGGTTAGAGCGTCGAACTCGAAATCCTGGAGCTCTAGGATCGAGTCCTCCTGGGCATTATTTTTAACCTCACAAAATGTTTTTTTTTAATTTTTAACTTTTTAATTAAAAAAAGCGTTCATTATTCAATACTGTAGTCAACCCCGAGTACGCGTTTTGAGGTGGTTTTGAGGTAAAACCGCTATATAGTCAGAATGCTCCCCAAGGGAGGGGGTCGAAACCCCACTAGTGCCCCCCGGGGGTCGAATTAAAAAATGGAGGTCGGATTCATCATCGGGACTTCCGAAAACCCCCAAGTACATGTTTTGGGGAAAATTAGCGAAATTTTTGCAACTGTATCATTCTACCTTAAACGTAAGAAAATTATTTTAAAATTGTCTAAAATATGCGATTTCTTGTTAGTGTAATCAAAGATTAATAACTAAACAAAATTTCCGACTGTACACAAAATTTTTAATAAAAATTTACTAAAAAATTTGACCATGTACGACTTAAATAGCAATAACCCACCATTTTCTGCTAGTTTTTGTATGAAGCGATTTATAGTTTTATAGTTTTTCTGCAAAATTTTGCAGTTTTCACTTAAGCGGAAAGTGGCTACGTTAGGGTGAGTAATGATTACCCGAAAAATCGCTGTGCCAAAAAATAATCAATGCGAGGCAGCAGGTGCGACGCGCCACAGAAAGTAGCTTCCGCAACAAAACTCGTATGTACAATTTTCATTGAAAAATTTTAGTTAACAATTTCGTGTACAGCAAAAATTTTCTTTTGGATTAAAGGCTGGTTCAGACTTCGTCCTCTGGACGGTCCAACGAACGTATTGACTTTCCCAAAGAACGTTTCGGCTTTAAAAAAAGAAGAAAAAAAAACGAAAAAAAAGTATGAATCAGCCCTAAAACAATTAAAGGTGCGGTATACTAAATCATGGTGTAATTTTTTCGCTTGATTTTTGGTATGAATCGATGCGTCAGGTTTTACTGAGTAAAAAATTGTATTACCAAAAAATTAATTTTCAGCGGTTGTCTAGATATATTATCGCTTCATTATTCCATCGATTTTTTTTGCCGCTCAGTCAGCCAAACAACAGTAAATAGGGTAGTGCATTTAATTTCGGCACTTTTTCGTTTTTCCAATGTAACTTTTCACTGTATGGCCTGATTTTTATGTTTGATAGCTCATTTTAAAGCTTTTACGATACTGCGTTGCGTCATAAAAAATTCACTGTACGAAAGTTTTTTTTTACTTAATTAAATCAGTTTTTAAAAAAATGGAAAATTTCCGAAATTAAATGTATGCATTTAATTTCGGCACTTTACAAACAATCGATTGTTTCTCAGTCAAAAAATCATCATTTTTAAAAATTTAAAAACCTATCATTATCTCCAGACAGATTTCTTTAATTTAAGCTTTTACTTGTTGTTCAACGTGTAACTGGAAAAAAGTTACAGCTAAAATGCTAAATGGCATCAAAACGAGGAAAATTTGAGAAAAAAGTGCATTTAATTTTGGCACTTTTTAAAAAGACCCCCTTAATCGAGTTTAAGTGCAGTGCTATGACTCCTACACATTTCAACGTTGTCTTTTAATTATTTACAACTACAATTTACCACCCGACCACTAAATTCAACTCGTTTTTACCTACAGCAATAGTGTGCCGAAATTACACTGTTTTATTTTATAACGATTGCTCACCACAGACTCAACGTTGAACCACGGGGACTAAAAATTCGGAAAATAGACCAAATTTTACCAGGACAGTTTAATTTTTAAACGAATTTATTGAGTAATCATGAAATGCCCATGTTCTAAAAACGAGTAACATTTTTATTTTTTATAAATCACACAATTTCACATGAAAATATCATAACATAACAAATAAAAATCTCACGACAGTCATCTACATATGATTAGCTCTCATTTGAGCTATCAAACGTCGTATTCCGTCCAGGATTACCAAAGATATAGTCCAAAATCAAAAATGCCCAATTGGGAAAAGTGCCGAAATTAAATGCACTACCCTATGTACGCCGGATGAGAAATTAAAAAAACCCCTGCCAATATTGAACTGAGCTCAAAATACATCAAATCGTTTTTTAAAATAAAACATTATAACTGAAATATAATAAATAAAAAGGCACAAAAATTAGTATAATTAAAAATTTTGCATCTTTTCATAGCAAAATTTGCATATAAAATATCTTACATAGATCTGAAATTTTACGAGAAAGAATGCGCTTGCAAAGTCCAAAGTAAGCAAACAAAACACACCGTGGCTGGTGTTTGGTAAAAAACAAAAAATTATCTGAAATAACCAAGCGATATTCTTGCTAATATCTGGACAACCGCATAAAATTAATTTTTTGTAATACATTTTTTATTCAGTGAAACCTGACGCGTCGATTACTACCAAAATCCAAGCGAAAAAAAAATGCGCCACGATTTAGTATACCGCGCCTTTAAGACGCCGTTTATTATAAATGTTCAAAAATGCTATATTTTTATGTAAAAATCCATTTATATTTTCGTAAACAAATTCGAAAATATCGTTTAAAAAAATGAATACTACTCGGCCCGGCCCGGCCCGGCCCGTCCGCAACCCTGCCTTAAACTCATCCGACTGACGCCACGAATAGTATTCACGGCGGTTTTAAAGGGATGTTCCGGATCCAGACTAAGCGCCGCGACTGACGGGACCAGATTCCGGAAGCCGTCCGTCTCCCCGCCGGGGGAGCTGGCCAGGTAGAGGACGGAGCTCTGGGAGTACCCTGCGGCCACGAAACCTACGGCCGTGGCACCGGATGAAGCGTCACCCAGAACCGGATCCATCGATTCCGACTCGAATGCACTAATAAAGTGCAGTGAGCGCAGGCGACAGCTGCCCTGAAACGCATCGTCATCACTATAGTAAAATAAGACAAGTTACTTATTAAATACACGTGATTGTGACTTATTTTGTAGGTTGATCGCCGCAGCCGTTGAAATAAGTTTCAGAAGAACAACAAATTTTAGCCAAAAAGGGATAAAAGAAAATAATAAAAAAAATTTGACATGTTCAATTTTATTTTTTTCAAATTTTTTTTATTTTGGAAATAAAATTTGATCTATTCCAGAAACCGGATTTATGACAACCGACTCGCTTTTCCAAACAATTTTCTTCGGAAACCTTTTTATTTGCACTTATAGTTGAAGGGTAACACTGGGGTTTCATAAAAAATATTCGTAATCAAAAACACACAACTTGACTCTGTTTGGTGCTTTAACAATGTTTTATACCAGATAGATCATGCAAAATTCAATATCGCAATAAACCGAATATGATTATAAAAATATTCTTAAAAGGTGAAATTTTTGAACTTTAAAAAAGTTCATTTATGATTCACTGTCTTTGTTAAAAAGTTTTATTTTAAGAATAGTTTTAATTGTACAATAATATAGAATTATATATGGCTGACCTTGAAAGTTTGTAAGGGAGACATGAGCGAAATTTCATTTTTAAAATTGAGCGGTTATGACGTGTTCTTTAAACAAATTTAGAACGCTTTTTTTAATCCCGCTTTTTCACAAAATATACAAAAATTAGTCAAATTAGCCCTTTGTTAGGTTTGATTTGCCTATAGCCAGTCTACAAAGGCTGTTGCTGTTGCTGTCTACAAAGGCTGTTGTTGCTGTTGCTGTGCTACCCTCAACAAAGTCCTCAAGACTTTTTATAATTTAAAATGGAGAAATTTAAGGAGCTTAACCTTTGAGCTTTAGAACAGTCATTTATTATGCATTAAATGGGTAATTTAATGCTTATTTAACCTTTAAATGGATTATACGGTATTCTATCTGCATTTTTACAATTAAAAAAACTATCAGTTTAAAATAGTTTGAAATGTTTTGTTGACTGCAAAACGCACTATTAATATTTCCTTACAGTCGTTTTCACGTGCTAATTAACTAAATATACAGCAGGGCTGAAAAAATTACTGCAACCTGGAACAAAGAATGGCATTCCACCAGCTCGGATTCAGTGGGGTGTATCGCTAGGAGTTTGTTGTAAATGTTGTTCGGCCGTCCTGGGAGTGGCGGTTGTGATTTTGCGGTCTTGTGGTCACGGCCATTCTCAGGTCTTGGTTCTGCTCAAATTCGTAGAGTTTGTTAACACCGCCAACATAAACGCGAAGGCTTACAGGATCCTACGACCTAAACAAACAAAAAATCAAAGACCAAAACAGATACCT
>JASAMX010005231.1:0-31534 GCA_030248175.1 Microlaimidae sp. YZB2_3
GGGTGGGGGTAAAAGCCGGACCACCCGGACTGACTGACGGAAATCGATGGGGTAAAACCCGGACTGACGGACCGTTTAAAACGCAAATATCTCAAGAAATACATAAGCTCTATAAAAAATAAAAATATTTTTGCAATCTCCAGATCACGAGCTTCACGTTTATTTGCTTATTTTTGTGTTTTTGTTTATATTAAAAAAATTAAAATCTTCCGGGTTTCCTTGACGCGGGTATTTGTTGACACACTTACCGTAAGTTTATTTATTTTATTAACCGAAAGTTACTTACCTTACCTTACACTTACCGAAAGTTTATTTTCCATGAATTAGTAAAATTAAATATGCTCCATAAATTAAAATTAAACTTTTTGAAATTAAAAATGTATATAAATATAATTCTGTATTAAACGGCCAGTGCTTCTTTTGCAAAACTCATGATGGAAGTAATATTTCGTTCGCAATATAAATTAAAATAAAATTTTATATACGCGGTATTTTTTATCGTTTGAACGCGCGGCCGTTTTTTTGTATTCAAATTAAAAACTGGACAGAAAATCCTCAAGTCTTGATTTAAGGTGTATTTAGAAACCATTTCATAACTCTGTATTTTACTGATCATTTAACCATAAACATAGTTTATTATATAGAATTGTAGCTAATTATTGTAAATAAATGTTTTGATTGAGCTAACGTACTTCGAAATTGGAAAAATTGTACCCTTAAAAACTTGGTCATGCGAACTAAAAACCCGGAAGATTTTATTTTTTTAAATATAGAAAACCAACTTTTAAAACCTGTTACATATTTAGTAGAATGCCATAAGCATCAATTTAATGTGTTTACTTCATAATTTTATGCAGTATTTATTGAGATATTTGCGTTTTTTGACGGTCCGGCGGTCCGGGTTTTACCCCTTCGATTTCCGTCAGTCCGTCTGGGTGGTCCGGGTTTTACCCCTACCCAAACTTCGGGAGCTTAGAGAACAGAACAAAAAGGTTTCACTTCGGTATTCTGCTGATGGCGATCCCTTTTTGTTAGACATCACTCTCAAGACTCCCCTAAATGTTTCAAAATATTGTGCGACTTAATTATCATTGTTGTAGTAAACTAAAACTTATAATACCTAAAATAAAAATTTTGTGTATGAATGCAAGAAGCCTTGCTAACTCCTTAGATGAGCTAGATGTTCTGATTTCAGGAGAGGACTTGCCTATGGTGATATTGATATCTGCTTTATTCGTGAAACATGGCTCACTGAAACAACCACTAATCAAATAATTTTAAAAAACAGAAAATTTAATGTTTATCGACGTATATAAAGTTAGCGCACGAAATTTGTGCGCGCACACCCCCCAATTTTGAGCACGTTTATTCGCGCCTATAAACACGCACTAAAAGACACCTACCAACCTACTACACACTACACCGACCGACCTAACAACCTGAGCAAACTCAAAATCAAACAAAACATTAAATTTAGCCTGATTTTAAGGTTTTCAGTCGCGCCTACCGTAAAACATGGTTTTTGCGCCTATCGCACATTGAGGCACAATATTGGTATATGGAAAAAAGATTATAAAACATAACTCTTCGATATTCAAATACTTTATTGTTGTTTGTTATTAGGAAAACATTTACTTTTTTAAACTTTAAAAAGCTCAGCAATCCAATAAACTATCAAGAACAAAATTTAATTTCATATTGCAAACTAATAAAAACAGAAAAGCTACTTTGTTTTACGAAATCATTTGGGTGTCCGGAAATTTTGACTTCTACATCTTGTCTTTCAACATCTCTTCTTCTACATCTCGTCTTCGGAAAACTCGTCTTTTAAACATCTCTTCTTCGGAAAACTCGTTTTTTGGATGCTATTTTGTAAACGTATTTTCAAAAATGCGAGTTTTCACCCCACCCCCTCCAATGATTAAATTTTCTTTGATTTTTTTGTTTTGCTTAGGCTTAGGAAAAAAATAAGGTTATTACTCTTCAGTTCAAAAAGCATCATTAAATACAAATTTACCATGATAAAGTTTTGCTTGATTTTTAGGTTTTGCTTAGGCTTAGGTTCTCAGTTTTTTTGAATAAATCATTTAATAAAAGTTTATCATGATAAAAATTTTGCTTGATTTTTGGCCTTTGCTTAGGCTTAGGAAGAAAAGGTTTTCAATACTTTGTTTTAGTCAAAAAATAGGAGAAACATGTCTTTTGAAAAGTGCGTTTACAAAACCGCCGCATCCAAAAGACGAGTTTTTCGAAGACAAGATGTTTAAAAGACGAGTTTTCCTAAGACGAGTTGTAGAAGACGAGATGTTGAAAGACGTATTGTAAAAGACGAAATTTCCGGGAACCAATAATTGTTATCATATCAACAAATTTTAGGTAAAAATGTCTTTATTGAAAATTTGTTGTTTTAAATAATACATATTCTTATTGAAAATAACTAATTTTGTGCTAATAATCAAATAAAAAAAATTAAACAAAAACAAAAAAAATTAATCGTAAATAATTGCGTTTTAATACATTTAATATGCTAAAAATTAGCCAAATCTAAGTCATGGAAAAAAATATTAATTTGATTAATTTTTGTCAAATATTTGCGAGGTAAAACGAAACTACCAACAAATGGGCATAAACTACAATTGAAACTTATACGGAGGATTGTTTATTGTTTCCAGGAATAATATTTTGCCTTTTAGATGTCCATAATTTGATTCTGAATTTTATAATATTCTTCTTAAATTTCTAAAACCCATTTAACCTGATTCGGTTTAACCCGTTGCCGTGATCGCTTTTTCCTTGGTTACAACGGTGAACGTGAAACTTTCGTACCACATCAGCAAAACCTTCGTTTCACGGTTGTGGTATTAGTCTAACTATTGCGATGTGTAAACTTCACCGCGGCAAACTCTATGTATCACCTAACGACCTAAGTCGTACCTAGGTGATACCTGATACGTAATACTATGTATGCGTAAATAAAACTTGATTGCTGCCGTACAGCTTTAGCCATTTTAAGTTGCTCGCTCACTGTGCACTAATAACGCATAGAGCATTACGTACCACCTAGGTACGACATAAGGTGATACGTGACGTTTACATACCACAATGGTTAGACAAAAATACCACCACCGTGAAATAGAGCTTCACCGTGGTGCAACAAAAGTTTCACCGTGAAAACCGTGAAAAAGATGATCGCGGAAACGGGTTAAAAAAGTTTCATTTCCAAAACCTAAAACTTTCTGTCAGATTCAAAATCTTTATTTACGGCTTCTAAAAAAACAGTATCGCAAGAAAATCAGTGGTAACAATCGTAAACAAAGTGCAATTAATTCTATATAAAAGTAACATAAACATGGGCGGAAAAAGTGTGCCAAATAATTTTAAAACAAGGCATATTGCGACCATAAAATGGTGCCAAGCATAAAGTATCGAGGCTAGCTTAAACGATACCAGCCGTGATTTTTTCTTGAGACGAGCATAACTAAGAACTCTAAAAATTAAACAAACAAGCACTTATCAATTACAACAAGTTATGGAGTGGGTCACGCAGGCTTTGAAGAATTGTTTTAGACCTGAGTTAAATTACTGTGTTTTTTTTAAGTATAACATTGTTACCTTATGAATTTTAAAGCTTTTAGTGTTTTAATTTTTATGTTAAAAATCAATTCTCTTCGAAGAATTCAAAAATTTTGAAGAAAAATTTAAAAATAAAATTTTAATATAATTTTAATAAATTTTAATATAATTTTAATAAATTTTAATAAAATTTAAGAATAAAATTTTAATAATAAAAATTTTAAAAAGTTGAAAAATTTAAAGTCACATTACAACATATGAACATTTCTGGCTTTTATTAGAATCTAAAATATCTTCATTAATCTATACGCAAAACTTTAGCAAAATGTTAACTCAGCTCTTGCACCATTGTTTTCAATGAAATAAAGCATTTTTGCATATGTTTGAAGTAAATAGTAATACGCTTATAAACAAAACTTAAAATCACTAAAATATAAACGGTTTTTTGTTTCCAACGCCGTCATCTATAAACAAGAATCAAATTCTAAAAATAAAAAAAGCCTTTATAATCAAACAGTAAAACAAGAATAAACTGTAGTTTGTGTGTAAATTTTAGTAATTTTTTTAGAAAAACTTTTAAAATTCATTTTTTGTGGGTAATTATGATTTTTTTCAAATTAAGGAAGCGTACTTTCAGGAAATTTAACGGTTTAAATTTTCTCACCAGTCTCACCAAGTGTTTTTTTTTATAATTTATCATTTTTATTTAATGTTTTAATTGTTTAAAATAATTTTATTAGTCAAAATCAATTTAAAAAATTACGTAATTTTTTCGTACCAATATTGTGCCTCAATGTACGATAGGCGCAAAAACCGTGTTTTACGGCTAACGGTAATTCCCATGGACCATGGACCAATTCGGACCCAACATGGACCCGCCCATGAGGGGTGAAAGACTCACTTTAACATTACAAAACAATGTAAAGTTGTTAGTGCACCTCAGGCTTAGGCTTAGGCTTAGGCTTAGTGTTATCCTAAGCCTAAGCCTAAGCCATTTAAAAGTTAAAACTAACAACTTTATATTGTTTTGTATTGTTAAAGTGAGTCTTTCACCCCTCATGGGCGGGTCCATGTTGGGTCCGAATTGGTCCATGGTCCATGGGAATTACCGTTAGCCAATACGCGGCCGTTTTTTTGGGCAAACACTAAATTCCACCGACTCCGACTCCGACTCCGTCCAAAATCTACCGTAATCTATCGTAATTTTTAGTATTATGCAGATTTTATTCTAAGCCTAAGCCTAAGCTTAACCTGCACATCAGTATATAATTTGTAGAAATTTGAGGCGGAGTCGGAGTCGGAGTCGGTGGAATTTAGTGTTTGCCCTGTTTTACGGTAGGCGCGACTGAAAATATACAGGCTCAAAATTCGTGCGCGGAAATTCGTGCGCGCACGAATTTCGTGCGCTAACTTTATATACGTGTTTGTCGAAGGGATCGACAGCAGCGGCAGGGAGGTGGAGTAGTTCTATTCATTAAAAATATTTTTAGAGTAGTTTAAGTTGAAATGGCGGAAAAGTACAATGCAATAGAACTAGTAGCGGTTGACATTTTTCTACAAAAGTCATCTAAACTGAGATTCATTGGTATTTATAGAGAACCTAGTACTAGCAAAGAAAAAGACAATCTAATATTTGAGCTAATCAGGAACTTAACAGAAAACTTTGTAGGAACCATTGTTTTTACTGGAGATTTCAATCTGCCAGGGGTAGATTGGTCTTCAAATAAAATAACTTCAAACACGCAAAATGAAAATAATTGGTTTGAGATTCTTATTGAGCTAGGTATGTATCAGCTTGTTTCACAACTAACTCGTGGGAATAATTATCTGGATCTTTTGTTTACAAACGATAGAGAAATTTTCAATAATGTCACTGTTGTGCCCAGTTTTTCACAATCAGACCATGACACTATTTTATCTGAAATTAATCTTAAAATATTTGACAGTCCTAAAAATAAGATTCAAAACTACATAGGGTAGTTCATTTAATTTCGGCACTTTTCCCAATTGGGCATTTTTCATTTTTGACTATATCTTTGGTAATCCTGGACGGAATACGACGTTTGATAGCTCAAATGAGAGCTAATTATATGTAGATGACTGTCGTGAGCTTTTTATTTGTTATGTTATGATATTTTTATGTGAAATTGTGTGATTTATAATTTAAAAAATTGTTACTCGTTTTTAGAACATGGGCATTTCATGATTACGCAATAAAATGGTTTAAAAATTAAACTGTCCTGGTAAAATTTAGTCTATTTTCCAAATTTTTAGTCCCCGTGGTTCTACGTTGCGTCTGTGGTGAGCAATCGTTATAAAATAAAATAGTGTAAGTTTGGCACACTGTTGCTGTAGGTAAAAATGGGTTCAATTTAGTGGTCGGGTGTTAAATTGTAGTTGTAATTAGTTAAAAGACAAGGTTGAAATGTGTAAGAGTCATAGCACTACACTTAAACTCGATTAAGGGGGTCTTTTTAAAAAGTGCCGAAATTAAATGCACTTTTTTACCAAATTTTCTTCATTTTGATACCATTTAGCATTTTAGCTGTAACTTTTTGCCAGTTACACTTTGAACAACAAGTAAAAGCTTAAATTAAAGAAAACTGTCTGGAGATAATGATAGGTTTTTAAATTTTTGAAAATGATGATTTTTTGACTGAGAAACAATCGATTGTTTGTAAAGTGCCGAAATTAAATGCATACATTTAATTTTGGCACTTTTCAATTTTTTTTTTAAACTGATTTAATTAAGTAAAAAAACAACTTTCATACAATGAATTTTTTATGACGCAACACAGTATCGTAAAAGCTTTAAAATGAGCTATCAATAATGAAAATCAGGCCATACAGTGAAAAGTTACATTAGAAAAACAAAAAAGTGCCGAAATTAAATGCACTACCCTACCTGATTTTTTAAAAGCAGATTATGATATGCTAAGTTTATACTTATCTACAATCAACTGGAAAATTTTATTTGAGAAATGTGGCACAGTAGAAAATGCTTGGCAGGGATCCAAGGATATTTTGTTGTTAGGAATCAATAGACATGTCCATGGAAAAAAATTATTTACAAACAAAAAAATTGTACAATATCCAATACAAATAAAAAAACTACAAAATCAAAAGAAAAAACTTTGGCATAAGCGTAATATTGATGAAAAATCAAGATCATAGGACAAAAATATTTGCAAAGTATACAAAAATAAAGTTAAAGATTTTAACACTAATAAAGAAAAAAATTTTAAATTAGGGGGGTTTAAACAATTTTTGAAATTCGTTAATAGTAAAATTAAAACAAAACAAACTATCCCACCAATTAAAAGGACGATGGGACATTTATAACTGAAGACTTTGAAAAAGTTGAACTTTTTGGAAATTAGTTTGCTTCTGTTTTTACTGATGATGATAATACTTTGCCAAATTTTAATCCACCAAATATTGGAAAGTTGGACAACATGGTATTTACCACAAAAAAGGTATTTAAGGCCCTTAAAAAGCTCCCAAACAAATTGTCTCGAACACCTGACTGTTTTCCAGCTTACTTTTTAAAACGCTTGGCTACAGTTATTGCTGAACCTTTGGCAATAATCTTTCATATGTCTTTTGATTTTGGAGAATTACCACTTGATTGGAAAATAGCTTTATTAAACTTACTGTTTAAAAAAGGTACCAAAAGCCTAAAAGAAAATTATCGTCCAATTTCACTTACATCTTTTTCTTGTAAACTAATGGAACAGCTTGTCAAAGAAGAACTTCTTGCTTTTTTTCCATATCATTTTGTAAGGTTTCAATATGGTTTTAAGGCAAAAAGTTCTACAATCACACAGCTGTTGGAAACTTTTAATGAGTGGACGCAAGCACTAAAAGATAAATTTATAATTGGAAAAATTTATAATTGGAAAAGATAAATTTCTAATTGGTCATTTACTTGGATTTTGCCAAGGCCTTTGACACCGTGTCACATCAAAAATTGTTATATAAGCTAGAAAAATATGGTGTTTCTGGTAAATTTTTAAAATGGATAAAAGAATTTTTAGTTGGGCAGGAAGTTAAAGTTGTAATTAATAACTCAGTATCCAAATCATTACCTGTAAAAAGTTCAGTTCCTCAGGGTTCTGTTTTAGGTCCATTTTTATTTTTGGTCTATATTAATGATATTGTTGATTGTGTTAAGTTCTCACAAATAAGACTCTTTGCAGATGATATAAAGTTGTTTGTAAAATCTTTATCTAAAGATTACCACATTCAAACCTTAAGACTTCAGCAAGATTTAGATAGAATACACAGCTGGTCACAAGACTGGCAATTGCAGTTTGCAATCTAATCACAAATGTGAAGTTCTTCATATTAGAAATCATAGCAAAGAGTTAATTTGTAAATATAAGCTTGGTAATAACGTACTTGCAGCTACAGAATTGGTGCGTGACCAGGTGTTTATATATCCCATGATATGAAATTCTCTAAACATTGTGAAATCACAGCAAAAAAAGCTATGAGAGTGACATCACTAATTTTTAGAACATTCAATTCAAACTCTAAAAATAATTTTCTCAGAGCATATAAGTCCTATGTTAGATCAATTCTGGAGTATGCTAGTAGCGACGTCAATTGTCAAAAAAAAAATTTAAAAACAACAGGTATAACTTATATTAGGTGAAAGCCCAAATTAAAACAAACACAAAAATATAAGTTTTATCACAAACAAATGTATATTAAAGGAATAGTATCCATAAACGTGCGTCGATTTTTTAGATAGGTATGACCTCGCGCAAAAGTTACTCAACGCGCAGGGAGAAAAAATTGGAAGTCAGGGCCAGGCAGCTGGGAAAGAGGCAGTTACTAAAAATGAGCGCGCGAAACGCTCCCTCCGCGAATTTTTTATAAATCGCACCACACCACAGCTGGTGTTTCTTTTAAAAACACACCATACTAGCCATAACTGGGTTTCCAGGGGTTTTTCAAGTTGCTGATTTCAATTATAAACTCCGTTTTTTGATTTGAGCCCCCCCCAAGCTCTTTAAATGGGGGTACGACCCCCATTTTGTTGCTGGTATTACCCGTTAAAGATGTTTCTAACCAACAAACCAAAAAAAGTAAATCTTTATGGCCTCTCATTTTTATGCAAATTTCCTTGTGGACTTTATTTTGGGTGGACGAGATGTAAAACGGGGGGCTGGGGCCCCAATAAGGCGCCCCCCAATGCAAACTTACTTTACTCTTAATATTTAACCAACACTAAAATAGCATCTGGGGGTTTTCTGGAAGTATAAGTACAAATATAGCTTTGAATTGTTAATATTATAATTCAGAACATTAAAGGGGGAGGTTACTCCATTGGGCGGAGGGACGTCACTTTTCAAATAATTCAAATTTTACTTTTAACAACAAAAAATATTGGCCAGGGGTTTTTTGGGGCCCTAAATTTGAATATAGGGTAGTGCATTTAATTTTGGCACTTTTCCCAATTGGGCATTTTTGATTTTGGACTGTATCTTTGGTAATCCTGGACGGAATACAACGTTTGATAGCTCAAATGAGAGCTAATTATATGTAGATGACTGTCGTGAGCTTTTTATTTGTTATGTTATGATATTTTTATGTGAAATTATGTGATTTATAAAAAATAAATTTGTTACTCGTTTTTAGAACATGGGCATTTCATGATTACGCAATAAATTGGTTTAAAAATTAAACTGTCCTGGTAAAATTTAGTCTATTTTCCGAATTTTTAGTCCCCGTGGTTCTACGTTGCGTCTGTGGTGAGCAATCTTTATAAAATAAAATAGTGTAATTTCGGCACTCATATGCTGTAGGTAAAAATGGATTGAATTAAGTGGTCGGGTGTTAAATTGTAGTTGTAAATAGTTAAAAGACAACGTTGAAATGTGTAGGGGTCATAGCACTGCACTTAAATTCAATTAAGAGGGTCCTTTTAAAAAGTGCCGAAATTAAATGCACTTTTTTCCCAAATTTTGCTCATTTTCATACCATTTGGCATTTTAGCTGTAACTTTTTGCCAGTTACACATTGAACAACAAGTAGAAGCTTAAATTAAAGAAAACTGTCTGAAGATAATGATAGGCTTTTAAATTTTTGAAAATGATGATTTTTTTACTGAGAAACAATAGATTGTTTGTAAAGTGCCAAAATTAAATGCACATATTTAATTTCGGCAATTTTCCATTTTTTTAAAAACTGATATAATTAAGTAAAAAAACTACTTTCGTACAGTGGAACTTTTGTGATGCAACGCAGTATCGTGAAACCTTCAAAATAAGCTATCAAACATGAAAATCGGGCCATACAGTAAAAAGTTACATTGGAAAAACAAAAAAGTGCCGAAATTAAAATGCACTACCCTACACTTTGTTTTTCGGTTTTATAACATGGAAATTTAAAGGGGGGGGGTACCCCATTTAGGGGAACCTCACTTTCTAAATAGTTTGGATTTTACTTTTAAAAACAACAAATAATGGCCAGGGGTTTTTTGGGGCCCTAAATTTGAATATACACTTCGTTTTTTGGTTTTATAACTCGGAATTTCAAAGGGGGGGTACCCCATTTAGGGGAACCTCACTTTCTAAATAGGATTTTACTTTTAAAAACAACAAATAATTGCCAGGGGTTTTTTGGGGCCCAAAATTTGAATATACACTTCACTTTGTTTTTCAGTTTTATAATCTGGAATTTCAAAGGGGGGGGTACCCCATTTGGGGGAACCTCACTTTCTAAATAGTTTGAATTTTACTTTTAAAAACAACAAATAATGGCCAGTATTTTTTTGGGGCCCTAAATTTGAATATGCACTTTGGTTTTTGGTTTTACAATCCAAAAAATCAAAGGGGGGGGGTCACCCCATTGGGGGGATCTCACTTTCTGAATAGTTCAAATTTTACTTTTAAAAACAACAAATAATGGCCAGGGGTTTTTTGGGGCCCTAAATTTGAATATACACTTCGTTTTTTGGTTTTATAACTAGGAATTTCAAAGGGGGGGGTACCCCATTTAGGGGAACCTCACTTTCTAAATAGTTTGAATTTTACTTTTAAAAACAATAGATAATTGCCAGGGGTTTTTTGGGGCCCAAAATTTGAATATACACTTCGTTTTTTAGTTTTATAATCTGGAATTTCAAAGGGGGGGGTACCCCATTTGGGGGAACCTCACTTTCTAAATAGTTTGAATTTTACTTTAAAAAACAACAAATAATTGCCAGAGATTTTTTGGGGCCTAAAATTTGAATATACACTTCGTTTTTTAGTTTTATAATCTGGAATTTCAAAGGGGGGGGGGTACCCCATTTGGGGGAACCTCACTTTCTAAATAGTTTGAATTTTACTTTTAAAAACAACAAATAATGGCCAGTATTTTTTTTTTGGGGCCCTAAATTTGAATATGTACTTTGGTTTTTGGTTTTACAATCCAAAAAATCAAAGGGGGGTCACCCCATTTGGGGGGATCTCACTTTCTGAATAGTTCAAATTTTACTTTTAAAAACAACAAATAATGGCCAGGGGTTTTTTGGGGCCCTAAATTTGAATATACACTTTGTTTTTCGGTTTTATAATTTGGAAATTCAAAGTGGGGGGTCACCACAATTGGAGGGGACCTTACCTCACTATCTAAATAGTTTGAATTTTACTTTTAAAAACAACAAATAATGGCCAGGGTTTTTCGGAGCCCTAAATTTGAATACACACCTGATTTTTTGGTTTTAAAATCTGAAAACTCAAAGGGCGGGGGGTACCCAATTTGGGGAGACTTCACTTTCTGAATAGTTTGAATTTTACTTTTAAAAACAACAAATTATGGCCAGGGGTTTTTTGGGGCCCTAAATTTGAATATGCACCTTGTGTAACCACATGAGCATGTTTCACCAGTGGCAATTTTTTAAACCTTTAAAATAATTTTTAAAGGTTTTTACGCACTCCAATACCAGTAAAAAACTTTCTTATACAGCTCTAAAAACTATTTCGGTATTTTTTACATTGAATTTACATTATAGGATTAAAATTAAAAAAATATCATTATTTAGCTACACAAGCATGTGAAATGGCAATTTTTTAAACTTTGTTGTACATAAATTTGGATGGTTTTTGAGGCGCCAAATTTAAAGGTTTTTTAAGGTATTTTAGAGACCAGTTTTGATGCTATATGTAGTTGATGCCAGTCACAAACAGGTTTTTTAACTTTGCTAAATTTAGTTAAAATGCAAAGTCTATAATTCTTGATGTGTGAAATAAACCTTTTTTATAATATATTAAAACTTTATTTTTAATATATAGTCTATTAATTGACAAAAAAAACAAATAAAAATTACAAGATAACATATCAAAGCAATAAATGCAAAGTGTAAGACAAAATTTCAGACCTGTGCGCTGGAAATGTGACCCTCACCAGAATATTAGTGGCTGTGCCCCCCTCCCTTCCCTACACCAGTTACTAATTATGAGCGCGCAAATTTTTTTGCGCAAGAATTTTATTTTTTAAACATGGTTAAACTAAGCGAAAATGCCTTTTTTAGTCAGCTGAACAGTTTTAAACGCCCTTTTTGCTTTTCCTAAGCCTAAACAAAACCTAAAAATTAAGCTAAACTTTATCATGATAGAGTTTCAGATTTTTGAAATTCATGCGCATTCATAATTAGTAACTACCCTTTCCTCCAGCCAAAAATGAAAAAGTTCCTAAAAAATTATGGCACCATTTTTTACCTATTATGACGTCATTATCACAATATTTTGGCAGTTTTTAGCCTATTTCAAAGCATTTTAAGCTATTTTAGACCTATTTTTACTTTTTACTTAAATTTTGCTTTTTTGTACTCTTTTATTTTCTTTTTCTTTTTTCCTTTCTTTCCTGTTTGCACCCGCTCCCATTTAAAAAAACCTCATGTGCCCCTATTTTGGAATTTTATTCCCCCCCAATAATAGCCTGGAGAGGGGGGGCAGTGCACAGGTCTGAAATTTAACAAATTTACCAGACAAAAATGACTTCTAATTCACCAATATGACTTTTAACTAATCTAAACATGAATTTTGAAGTCTAAGAACAGTTTTGGCCATTGGTGGGCACGGGCAGAGCCGTTTGGATTTGGGGTGGCGTATTTTTACCTGAACTCTAAAACTTGGGGGGGGGGGTGGTGGTGTTAGTGTCCAACAATTTTTTTGGTTTATACCTCAATTACTCTGTTTTTAGCGTTTTTAGTACTGGGACCCCCCAAATTTTAGGGGGATGTCCCAGGTACCCTCCAAGTTTAAGGACAGTGTCAGCAGTAATTGGTTTTTTTTTTTTTGGGGGGGGGGGGGGTTGGGGGTTTACAAAACTCAAAATTTGGGGGTTTACCATTAATTTATCTCTCACTCACCCAATTTTTTATTGTTTTTAGAACTGTGATCCCAAAATTTAATGAGGGTGAGAGGGGGGGGGGTGGCAGTTTTGAGATTTTGGGGAGTATAACCCCCAACATCCCCCTTCCTTCCCCTCCTCTGCCCACCTATACTTATAATTACACACTATATATTTTCAGGAATCTGATCCGAAAGGGTGTAAATAAGAGGGGGGTTGTGTTAGGGGTGGCAACCCCTTCCCCCCTTCTCCTTGGGCCAGCAGAAGTAAAAAAATTTGGGGGTTTACAGGAAAGCAATTTTAAAAATTTTATCTTGATTTGTTTTACTCAGTGCTCCACATTTTTATATCTTTTAATAACTTTTAAATAATGTTACAACCTTTTGGAGTTACACCCATTTGTCATAGCACCCGTAAATTTGTTATTTAACCCAAACAAAAATTTTTTGGCACAGCATTTATATTTCACCTGAAAAGTTTATAGTTACACAATATATTTTTGGCACAACACCTATTTTTCACTATAAGGTTCACTTAAATATTACTGCAAAAAAAAACAAAAAAACCCCTAATTTAAAAAAAAAACACAACAAAACACCTTCATGATACGCTTACATAGAACAAAAAACTTCAATTTACAGTATTTATAAAACCTATACCAAAACTTAGTCTAACTTAACCCCAAATTAAAAAAAATAGTACATTTAAAAATTTAGGACTTGTTTCTGTCAAAAATGACTTCATATTATGCTCTGTTTGGAATATCAGCTTTTTTGATTTATTAAAGCTACATAAGCTTTGAAGCTAAGTTTCTAAAAACTATTTTGAGGTGGTTTTTGAAAAAAAATTTTATTTTTTGGATTTTTAATATTTTATTTTTTTTAAATCTTAAAAAATTCTTACCAGAAACTGATATATTGTCCCAGAGAACCTATAGAACAGGGATAAATCACCTAAAAACTTTACTACACTTTTTGCAAGGGGGTTATCACAAAGTGTTTTTTTAATTTCTTATACACATAATAAAACTATAATTTTTTTGACATAAGATCTATATTTAACCGCCATAAACTGTTGGTTTTGAATAAAATTATTAAATTAAACTACCAAATAAAATGACGTTAGAAAAAATACAGTTTAGTAAAATATGTTGGGTAAAAATAAATCTTTGCCTTTTTTTAAATTATAGGGTAGTGCATTTAATTTCGGCACTTTTCCCAATTGGGTATTTTTGATTTTGGACTATATCTTTGGTAATCCTGGACGGAATACGACGTTTGATAGCTCAAATGAGAGCTAATTATACGTAGATGACTGTCCTGGGCTTTTTATTTGTTATGTTATGATATTTTCATGTGAAATTATGTGATTTATAAAAAATAAATTTGTTACTTGTTTTTAGAACATGGGCATTTCATGATTATATTTATATTTTTTTATTATTACTCTAAAAGAAACTCAACAACTAAAAGAAAACAAAAAGAAACAAAGAAAATAATGAACACATAATAAACACTTTTATAAATTTTCTACTGACAAAACACAACAATATATTTTTTTAACAAAACTATACATTTAATTTCACATTAATAACACCAAATCTTTAACCATAACAAAACTTAACAAAATTATAACATTTAACCATAATATAACCAATAAACATGTAATTCAAAGAAAAAACAAACTAAACACATTATTTCTAGAAATTCATAATAAACAACTAACATTATAACAAAAGTAACTAAACATTTATAACTATACTATATACATGAAATAACAAAAAGATTTAAACAAACACATTACATAAAAAAAAAAACACCTTTATTAATTAATTTTAAAAATATATTCTTCTTCTTTCATTTCTCCTTCCTTTTATTGAGCTTTTACAGGATGGAAGTTGGAAGTGTCTGGCTTTCCGTTATGCAAAGGGCAGAACCATTCACAATTTATGAGATTACCAGGTGGCATATTGTTGTCAATTATATGTCTGATAGCAACACATTGAGATTTAATTATGCGAATGGCTTTTTCAATGGAGATTTTATCATTAGGGGCCAATTGTCCGATGAATCTGTAAAGGAAAATGCTAAGCAATTTGCTGTCAATTCGTAAATTGTTTATTTTTGGCAAAGTGATGTTGACCCCCCTTACTTGATCTGATTTTTCCAGAGTTGTATGTTGCAAATTGTCTATTTCTGATCCGATAGGAATGAATCTGTATCCAGTAATCTGCATCAAAGGACATAGCAGTATAAATGTCTTTGCTTTCTTTGTTGAGTGCTTCCAATTCATCATAATGTTCTCGGGAAAATACGTAGTGCAAAGGATAAGAGATTCCAGAATTCTTGTTATACATAAGTCCAGAGAATTTAACCAGTGGATCCAAGCCATCAATTTTAGGAATATTCATTTTAGTTCGGCGGGGGACTGGACTGGGTTCTGCTGGCTGCTGAGGGAGTGCCTGAGCTTTAGTGTCAGCAGCTCCTGTTAGAGGAGTGGTTACTGATCCAAAGCCTACAGCAGTTTGTTTAGGAGTGGCTTGAGCCATAGTGCTAGTGTTCAGAGATCCTCCAGTTGATGGAGTGGTGGCCATTCCACTGGATTGTGCTCCAGGTGGAGTCGTGTAAATTCCTGCTGCTGCAGGTGGTATAGCGCTTGCTAGAGTGGTCTGGCCTGTTGTGTTTGGAACTGCAGGGGCAATTGTTGAGGTCACGACTCCAGCAGCTGGTGTTGTGGTTGGGATTCCTGTTGTGGTTTGGCCCACATTTGTGACAGTTATATTAGAAGTAGTGACTGCCACAGCGACAGTAATTGTAGGAGGGGGTTGAGTAGGAGCAGTAGTGACAACATTGGGGGGAACTACATTTCCAGCAGTTGTCTGGGCACTAGCTCCAAATGTAGCAGGTACTACTCCTGGAGTGGCTTGGGGAGGAATGAAACCAAGAGTGGTTTGAGTTTTGGGTGGCATTGCTCCTGAAGCTACAGTGGTTTGAGTTGGAAGCTGGGCAGCTCCTGCAGCTGCTTGAGGGGGGATTTGCTGAATTGATCCAGCTCCTGCCGGAATTCCAGTGGGGAGAGTTGGCGGGATTAATCCTGCTTGAGCAGTACCGCTCTGAGTTGATGTGGAGCCGGCTTGGGAGATTCCTCCTTGTCCTGGCTGGCTTCCTCCGACTGCACCTAAACCTGATTGGGAAAGTCCAACTGTAGGTTGTGTAGCTTTCTGTTTCTTCGAACTGCTTCTACCACCTCCTGCACCATCGCTGTCACTGTCTGATCCTCCGCCTCCACCTCCGCCTCCTCTAGCACCTCCTTGTTGTTTGTTTGGTCTAGCAGCTACCATCATAGTTTGAGGTATTTTCATATTCTCTTCCTCCAAAAACTGCATACAATCCTGAATCATTATGACTGCTTCTTTTGTGAATACTAATGAACCTGCCTTATTCTGCCTTAAAACACCCCAGCTAATCAGTCTTTTGTATTTTGTGGGTTCAGGATATTTTATTTCCCCATTTTCAGCAGCCAAGATAAAGTCTAAAATCATTCTTCTGTCTGTCTTTTCTTTCTTCTTGCTATTGATTATTTGATCAAATTTGATTTGATGTACGTAAAAACATTGTCGCAAGGGCTCACCAAATGTAATATCTTTAGGGAAAAATACTGGGAACGTGACCGCTCTGACAACCTGTACGAAACGTTTGTCATAAACAATTTTCTTGTGATCTCCTCTAGCCATTACATCACACAGACGCATAGGCCTGCACAGCAAAAACCTGGTTAAAGTAACATCATCTTTCCCGGTGCTAGTAACAATTTTGTATTTAGTAATCAATCTATTGAGGTCTGTAACAGCCTTATCATTCGTTCTTTTTGAGAATTTCGCCTTATTAGTTCCTCTGTTAATGACTACCACTGCCAGAAAATCATAATCCTTAGTTAGAACTACGTAGTCACTTTCTTTTAGTCTTATCTTGCTTTCTATTGCAGATGGAGAGAAGCCTTGGTATGAGACTAATTGAATGTTCTCCTCTACTTTAGCTAAATCTACTGTCCCTTGTTCATCCAATTCTAGTATTCTTTGTAATTCTGCATTAATATTTCCGAAATCGAAAGTACTAGACATTTTATATTTGGCTGGGTTTTAATATTATTATTCCAATAAATTTTTTATTTTTATTATGTGTGTCTCGTCAAAGTGTTTAACATAAGTGGGTAAAAACCTAAAAAAATTACACAATTACGCGATTACGCAATAAATTGATTTAAAAATTAAACTGTCCTGGTAAAATTTAGTCTATTTTTCAAATTTTTAATCCCCGTGGTTCTACGTTGCGTCTGTGGTGAGCAATCGTTATAAAATAAAATAGTGTAATTTCGGCACTCATATGCTGTAGGTAAAAACGGATTGAATTAAGTGGTCGGATGTTAAATTGTATTTGTAAATAGTTAAAAGACAACGTTGAAATGTGTAGTGGTCATAGCACTGCACTTAAACTCGATTAAGAGGGTCCTTTTAAAAAGTGCCAAAATTAAATGCACTTTTTTCCCAAATTTTGCTCATTTTGATACCATTTGGCATTTTAGCTGTAACTTTTTGCCAGTTACACGTTGAACAATCAATAGAAGCTTAAATTAAAGAAAACTGTCTGGAGATAATGATAGGCTTTTAAATTTTTGAAAATGATGATTTTTTGCACTGAGAAACAATTGATTGTTTGTAAAGTGCCGAAATTAAATTCACATATTTAATTTCGGCAATTTTCCATTTTTTTTAAAAACTGATTTAATTAAGTAAAAAAATATTTTCATACAGTGAAACTTTTGTGAAGCAATGCAGTATCGTGAAAGCTTCAAAATGAGCTATTAAACATGAAAATCGGGCCATACAGTAAAAAGTTACATAGAAAAAACAAAAAAGTGCCGAAATTAAATGCACTATCCTATGTGGTAAAATTATTACAAAACATCTGTTACTTAAAAGTGAGGTATGGAGTCAAACTTGGCCCTGTGCCCCTGTGTAAAGAGTCCTGACTGACTATTTTCATTTCTTCATCATTTCTCATCCATTGTATATCATTTTCACGAAGTGGCGCCTTCTTTGCTATAATAAAAAAAACCATTTAAATACAAATGAACTAGAAAAAAGATTTTTTCTACACGTCCTTAACGTTTAAAAGATTTTACTCCTCCCACCCAGGTAACTTTTGTCACCTTAAAACCATGGTGACAATATCCAAGCATAAACTTAATACTACGGGTTTTTTTTCTGTATAATAAAACCGTAAAATCTTGTAACAATAGAGTATAATCGTATCATAATAGTGTAGGGTATCTGACTTAATTTTGGCCTAATTTAGGGTGTTAGAAAAATGGTTTATTTTTAAAACACAAAAGAACCAGCACAAAAGTAACTGGATTAATGTTGAATAAAGTGTCTTTCCAAAAGTTATTTATTTTTGTTATTCTACATTATCAACATTTTCATACAAAAAGTGATTTTTTTGTGATTTTCTTAATTTTTGCTTTGTGTTTAAACTGCATCAAATTTAGAACAAAGCAATATATAACCTTAAAATATAATAAAATATTGGTTATTATATTGGTAGTGCTTATGCGGTGGTTGGGGTTTTGGCAGTTTTGATCCAGCAGGGGCTGTGCTCTGGCAGTTGCAGACGTAGACTTCCCAGCCCCGCTCGTCCAGGCCGAGCCGCCCCTGAAAGGTCCAAATTTCATAGAACTGTCGGCACTGGGGGGACTTAGAGCCCACCCAGGAATTCGTAGGTCTGTGGTAAAACTGAAAACTTAATAGGTTTACAAACCGTTGAAGATACTGTGGATGGACAATCATTCCCGCTGGAAGATTCCAATAAAAACCATGGATATGCCACAAATTATATTCAATAGTGCAATACCAACGGTACCGTACTATGTAAAGCAACATGCCTAAATCAGCAGTATAAAAATAATAACATTTTCTGAAATTATAAAAAAAATCAAAATAAAGCATAATAATAATAAAAACAAAAAGAGCTTAAAAGATCGAAAAAAATTTAATAGCTTTTTTTGCATATTTTTATGTGTTTTAGTGGTCACAATAGTCCTTTGTTAATTTGCACAAGTCAATTTTTTTAATTCCATTTTGGAAAACAAACCCTCTTTTATTTAAAGTTTTTCCAGAAAATGTAAATTCTTTTCATGCTTGATGTTTTTTTATACAAAAAAATAAACGTGTATAAAACTTTTGGTAGTATTTATATTAAACTCAAAACAGTATATTTTATATTAATTTCATTTACCGAGGTTTTCGGCGGGGAGGACGGCTCAAAACTGGCCAAAGGCGCTGAATCTGGGGATGTCTCCTCCTGGTGCAAATTATCCTGAAATAATTTCAAATCAATAACTAACTTCCATTTTCTACTAAATAGCTTGATTTAAATATCAAGTGAGAAATCTTTTTTTATAATTTAATTTTTGTCGCTTTACTTATTTTATTATGAACTTTTGTATATTTTTATTTGGTTTAGAGAAATATGTGCATAATATTTCCAGACCAGTGCCATGCCGTTTTTTTGTATGAGATTTTTAGCCTTTAATTTCAACTATTTGACGCTATATTTTTTTAAACAGGTTGATTTGGTATTGATAAAACTATTATAGAGTTAAGATATGATTTTCAAATTTTTATAGACAGCCAAGTGTGAAACTGAAAACCACAAAACAAAAAACTTATTGTTGGTTTACAAGCAGACAAACCTGGAATTTATTTAGTTTGGGCATAATAATAAAACACTATGGGTAAAATGCACTCCAGAAAAAATATATGGGTATTTTATGTTTTTCGGATTTTAACCCCCCCTAATTTGGGGTTGAATCCTCCCCAACTCCTGACCAACTTGCCCAAGTAAACTACAAATATAAAAAGACCTGTGCGTTGTCTTTCCCCTTCCCGTTGTTGCCCTCTCCCAAACTGAATGTTGCTGTGCAGGGTTTTTATTAAAGGGCATTTTTTAAAACCGGGAATGTTCAAAAATAGTAAAAAGGGCAAAAAAGTGAAATTTAAGTAAAATTTTACCTGTTATTTTTAAAAGTTTTTTTACAATTGATGTTGCTAGTCTTCGTATGTAAAAATTACCCTAAAATTATGGCGCCATTTTTGACCTATAATGACGCAATCATCGCAAAATTTTTGCATTTTTTATCCTATTTCAATACATTTTACGCCATTTTAGACCTATTTTTACCACATTTTCGCTTTTTTGTCCATTTTTTCCCTTTTCCTTTTTTTCCTCCTTTTTTTCTTTTTGTTTTCTTTCTACCCTACTTTCCCCTCCGTTTTTGTGCCCCCCATTTTGAAAAAGTTGCCACCTGTGCCCCCCATTTTGGAATTGCCCCCCCCCAATAAATCCCTGGGTAGGATTAATGCACAGGTCTGCTACTTTATATTTCATGTTGTTTGTATCAAAAAGGAAAAAAGTTTAAAAAAACTAAACTAAAAAAAGTTTAAAACTAAAAAAGTTTAAAAAAAACATTTTGTCATAATTTTTTATCTTTAAAAAACTTTTTAAACAAACTAAATAATTTTTTTCTAACAAAATAAAAAAATTATCTAAAATTTTCCTGAGGTGGGAGGGGTGTGGGGTCAGATTTTAAATTCTAGAGGGGGGTCAGGGGTAAAAAATTCAAAAATTTGGGGGAGGGAGGCCCCCCTAGATTTTTGTCTAGGGGTGGTCCCAAAATTTTGAGGCTAGGGAGGGGGTGGACGCGTGGACCCCTCCCTGCCCCCCCCCTTTTTCACCTATGCAGTAAATACTGTGATATCTTTTGCACTCCAAACTGCTTTATTTGCACTGCGATTATTTTTGCACTGCATGACTGGCTGCACAATAAAAAATTTATGACGTTGGTAGGCTTTTTTAATGAAGTCAAACACTTTGGAAGTTAAGTTTTTAAACGTTATTTCAGGATTTCTGAAAGGTGTGGTTCATTTCATACAAATTTTTCAAAAAAGGGGGGGTGGTTGTAGGGGGTTGCCTCCAAATTTTCAAAATGCACAAATTTTTTAGCAAAATTTTGGTGTAAAATTTAGTGTACAGTTGTACATCAATTCTGTTGTGTTATATATTCATTCTACTTGAGATGAGAGTACAAATCTTTAAAAATTCAATGCTCAACGCAAGCAAAAAGCAAAAAAAGAAGAAATTAGCACCATTAGTTATTACCGATTTATACTAAGTTAAGTTCATAAAAAACCGTGAAATAAAAAAGTGTAGCATTTTCCAACATTTTTTTATAAAATTAAAATGTTTTTACGTCCATTTTGTGGGTAGTAAAATTTTTTTACAGTCAAATTTTATAATATTGGCGTTAAAATGCCAATTAATTGCTAATCAATCAATCAATTTATAAAAAATTTTGAGTCCAAATAAAATGAAAAGGTGCACTGAAATTTACCATTAAAATATAAATAATTCGTACAAAAGAATATCACAATGAATACAAAAAAGGATTAAAAAAACTCCGCTAATGCAGGATTTAATGGGTCAAACTCAATTATGTAAAAGGTGAATATAAAAAAGTTTAAAAAAAAACAGTTACTGATACTGCTACTGCTATTTACAAACATTAAGTTGGCTTTATACATCCATTTTTATTATTTGATCAGAACATTACAGAAATCCAATTATAAAAAAAATTATAATGCGAACTTTTATTACCATAACTTCCTCGAGGGCATCCAAAAAAAACATGGCTTTCTTGTTCTCTGGCGGTGAGAGAGAAGACGCTGAGAGAGAGGCGGTGAGAGAGAAGAAGTGTTAGTGGAAGAATTCAAAAACGGCTCATCCTCCTGTAACAAGAAGCGCCACCACACGCAATGTTATATATTTAAGATACAGTTGTGCCTTTTTTGAAAAAGGTCGATTTATAAAATCATTTGTACATTTTATACAAGTGCCAAGCCATTGCCATACAAAAAAACTAGATATGCATTAAAACTATATTTAGGACCGCAACTGCCAAAACCTCCCCCTTCCTAAAATTTGAGGGTTTGAGAATTTTTTGGAAGTATAGAGTATAGACCCTCCCCCTATTTTTGGGAGTCAGGTTTACTTTTGCCAAAAATCCTGGAGGCTGCCCACCATACATGGGCTGGGCATGAGGAGGGGGGTTGGGTTGGTTAACCAATTCCCCCCCCCCCCAAATTGTGAAAAGGGGGGTTTAACCACTCCCCCACTCAGAAGTAAGGGGGAGATAAGGTTAACCCCCCAATTTTGAAAAATGAAGAAAAAAAGTCTTTAAAATGACTTCTAGCTGCCTCCAAACTTAAGTTTTGAGGTCAAAATGAATGTTTTAAACAATAAAAAGCTCAAAAATGCAATAAAAAGGGCTTTTTAACTTAAAACTAGCGTTTTTTTTACCTATTTTTACTTCAAAATCGAAAAACGATATGGGTAAAATGCACTCCAGAAAAAAAATAATATGGGTATTTTGCGTTTCTCAGATTTTAACCCCTTTTATTTGGAGTTTAATCCCCCCTCTACAGACCAACTTGCTCATGTATGCTGCCCACCAATGGATTTAAGTTATCATCAAAAAGTAAACTACTAACTACACATATAAAAAGACCTGTGGGTTGTCTCTCCCTCCACCCCGTTGTTGCCCTCTCCTAAACTGAATGTTGGTGTGCAGGGTTTTTATAAGAGGGCATTTTTTTTAAAACCGGGAATGTTCAAAATAAAGTAAAAAGGGCAAAAAAGCGAAATTTAAGTAAAACTAGGTCTAAGCTGGCATAAATTTTGTTACAATAGTTTAAAAACTAGCCACATTTGGCAAAAATAGGTAAAAAACGAATATTTTTTAGTATTTTGCATTTTTAACAGCAAGAGGGGGCACCAAAATGGGGGATGGGGTACAGCTACTAATAAATCCTGGAGAATAAAGCCTACATAAAAATCTTTGTAATTGTAAATTAATAAACTCATTTTATTTTATTAATTAAAAAATACATACCTGAAGAATTTACAGAATTTATAAATACTCAATTTTTTAGATTCTGACTGCAATTTTATTAATATGCTTTTTAATTTAAATTACAAAATATGCATTTATTATTTTATAATTACAGACAATTTTTTTTATGAAATAGACCCTTAGGATACCATAGGTATTTTTGGTCAGGTAAGGTCCGCTAGGGGGGAGGGGGTCCCCCTCCCTCCAGGTGGAAGGCCAAAACATTTCAGGGGGGCGTCCAGAGGTGTCCCGACTTTCCTGGATTTTTAGGAGGGTCGACCCTGGGTGCGACATTTCAAATTTATAGGGGGGGGGGTCAGGGAGGTTTGATTTTTTAACAAAGTTTTTTTAAATCAATAATTTAAGTGTTTCTAGGTTTAATATTGAATTTTACATACTAAAACAGCCTAATTAGGCCTGAAAACTGTATTTAAATACTGTTTTTAACTAAAAAACCATGTTTTTTTCAAAAAACCAGGAGAGGGGGTCAGCCTCGCTAGGGGAGGTCAGGCCGGAGCTCTCTCAAGCTTTGGGGGGAGGGGGGACCCTGGATTTTTTCTAGGGGGAGGTTCAAAATTTTAGCTCTAGGAGGAGAGTCGGCCCCTCTCTCTCCCCCCCCCCAAAAAAAAACACCTTATGAGGGGTACAGGGATTCTAGGAAATTTGAATGCCAGCACTTGATCGCCGAGCATTTAACCGCGGAGCATTAGACCGCCCCAATACGCGTTGCTTTAAAAAGGACGTTAAAACTCCCCGCCAAGGTGGTATAAACTCCCCCCAAAAATAAAAAAACTCAATAGAATATAAAAAATGGTTTTAATATAATATGTAAACAAAGCAATGTTGTTTTAAAAATAAACGATAAGTCAAAATTTTTATATTTTTCCTTGAAATTAAAAAAAAAACCTAGTAAACGGTTAGTTCTTTAATGATTTAAACCTGTTTTTCCTGAGCCTAAGCGAAACCTAAAAATCAAACTAAATTTTTATGATAAATTTATATTTAATAGTGTTTTTTTTTAAATAACTATTTTTTCCTAAGCCTAAGCAAAACCCTTAAAATTAAAGAAAAAGTTTATACTTAATAGTTTTTTTTGCAAAGTCAAAAAAAAAACTAAAACTTTTTAGGTTTGGGGAGTTTATACTGTCGTAGTGCTGTGTTGATATAATTCTCTGTAGGAGGCGGAAATCAAAAATTTGCATAAAATTTATATGAAATACTGCGGCGGTCTTATGCTCGGCGGTCTAATGCTCGGCGTTCAAGTGCGCGGCGTTCTAATGCTGGCGGTCAAACGCTCGCGATCAAGTGCTGGCGTTAAAATTTCCGGACACCGGTACAGGCACTACACGCGTCCCAGAATCGGTTTGGTAAAACACAGCTGAAAATGTTTTTAGGTTAATTAAGACCTGAAGATATTTATTTTAAACTTTAAAACATAATTAAAACACGATTTCAGATAATATAGGATAGAATATCGGCAAAAAATGACAATATTTTTGATATACAATTTTTATTATTAAGAAAAATTGTAATAAAGCAATGAATTAAATTCAAAATGTTGTTTTAACATTACTGGGAAATTCGGAGAACTTAAAAATTGACAAAAAATTAAAAAACCGATAGTCACATGGACCACCAAAATTATGGACAGCAAATTTGTTTTCGCTTAAAAAGCTAAACTAAACTTAGTTTTCATCAGATTTGTTTGTTTTAAGCCTAATCCTAAGCCTAAAAATTAAAATAAAATGTTTAATGATGCATTTTTAGTAAATTATGTTTTTTTAATTGGGTTTTTTAAACAGTTGCCATACAAAATCGGTGAGGACTAAAAAAAAAATATTTAAAACCGCCAGACTCTTGACAATCTAAAAAACATTAATTTATGTGGATTAAATTCTTAGTAAAATTTTTTTTCTTAAAAGTAGTAAAAGAAAAGCATAAATTGTACTTTAAAAAATAGTCGTTTTTTGGCAATAAAACACCGTTCATATTTCTAATAGTAGTTTAATTAATCACTTTTTGTATGCCCAAAATCAAAATCACCATGTCAGACTTGACCTAGAAACAAGGTTTTCATTAATGCTTGTCGATTTTTAGGACGCGTTTAGTACTTGTACCAACCTCAGGCATTTATTTATAACAGGATATTATAACTGAGTTGAGTAAAATTTGTTGCTTTAAAATACACTGCACTTAACTAAAAACTGAGTACTATTGGAATTGTTTTTATGATGAAAGTTGATATCATTCTGTTTAACATAACACAAACAAAAGCAAACAAATCACATAAATCAAGAAGAACCGATTTTTTTTCAAATTTTTTTAAAAATAAAAAATTTTACTCCTTAAAATTTCTACAGAAGAAGACTTTTGTTTTAAATTCATCCTAAACACCAAACACCTGTGGTGTGTGGTATGCTGCGATCTGTGGTGCGATTTTATGGAAAATTCGCGCGCGAATTTTTCGCGCGCGCGGAGCAAGCGTTTCCCGCGCTCATTTTTAGTAACTGCCGGGAAAGAAGACTGGGCGTAAAACAGAGTCACAACCTATAGCAGGTGGAGGACCGAAAATGAACTACACAAAATAAATAATACAACTTAAAAAAAAAGATAAAAAAAGCACCATTAAATATTTTTTAAATAAAATATAACCCTTTTGATAATATTGTGCTCTTATTTAAACCTGTTTTATTTTAAAATTTTAATGTATTGTATGTTATTATTTATTATAATAAATAAATAAACACATTTTTATTCAGTGAATCCACCCCCCCCCCCCGAAATTTTGGGGGGGGGGCGGAGCCCCCCCTTAATTTTTAAAAACGTTAAAAAAGCAGGGATAAACGTAGATAAAGCTGTATAATACACTGTTTTTGGCCTAATAACCTATTATCTAATGTTTTTAGCGGTAAAAACATGTTTTCTTAGTTAAAAATTACATAAGCACACATTGGCAGAACCTGGATTTTACAAAAAAGGAATTTAGAGGCGTTAGTTTCAGCCCCCTTGGCTAAACCCACATTGTAAACCAAAGCACATGAGCAGCATCTCGGCTCCATGTTTTCTAGGGTACCTAACTATATGAAAAAAATCCAAGCCAATGCTATAGGCGGCAGGAAAATTAAGGAGGGGGGAGGTACATAAATCAACCAATATGATTGTTTGTTTTGCTTTCTGTGTAGTACTTATTATTTATAAAAATTATTGTACTAACTTTGAAATAACATTAGCGTCAGGGAACATAAATAACGAGATATATATATGTATGTATACTATAGAAAGTGACCGCTGAGCGAAGCGAAGCGGAACAAATTTGTGGTTTTGGGGGGTCCATTGGGGTACTAAAATTAATTTAAAGTTTGGCGCCGAGCGATTAGCGAGGCGCTAGAAAATTTTGAATTTTTAGCCTCTGAAAACCTCCAAATTTTACTATCTGGCGACCATTTCGGGGGGGAGACGGCCGCCCCCCCGCCCAACCACTATCCTAATTTCAAATCAAATCATTTATTTTTAGCAAACACTCAACACAAAAAAAAGGAAAGAAAATCACAAAGTGCTACAATTGTTATATCACAACAAGTTACTGCATGAAAAAAAGGAAAGACAGAAAAACACATAACACATAATAAAGTTATAGATTAAATACTGTAAATAGGTTTAAAGACAAAAAAAAGAAATATGAAGAAGAAAAATATCAAAGGATTAAAAAAAAAACAGATAATATTTTATTATTAGATTATTTATAATTTTATTATAAAATAAGCGATCCAATCGCAACACAGGTTTATTAGTAAGTAAGAGAAAAAAAACATTTATTTTGCTAAAAAATTTTTCCTCCTGTCCGACCGTTTCGAGGGGGGGGGGCGGCCGCCCCCCCCCCCCCCCCCCCTGGCTACGTCCTTGATTTAAATGCTTAAAAAAAGCGCTTATTTAAGTCAGTTTTAAAACTTTTCTTGAATGCATCCAAAGAATCGATAGTTACTTGAGATGGGAGTAGATTGTTCCAAGGTGTAACCACCCTATATGCAAAAGAAAATTTCTTTGCATTAATTCGGCAGTCTTCAATTGCCAATTTAAATGGATGACCACGGGTGGGCTGCTTGCAGGTTAAACTTAAAAAAAATCATTGGCTTGCAAATTGTTTAAGCAATGTATAATTTTAAAGCACTCATATAAATCAATTGTGTCTCTTCGATCCTTTAATCTTTCTAAACCTAGGTAATCCAGTCTATGTTCATAACCAACAGGTAGCAACTTGCATTTATAAAACAAACGTCTAGTGAAATTTTGTTGCACTTTTTCCAAAATATTTATATCTTTTTGTAAATAAGGGTTTCAAACTGCACTAGCATTAGCGACGTCAATCGCCTCTCACCGCTGTTTTTTTCTGCACGCTGGGCTTTGTGCACTACCGCGTTCCAGCGTGAGTATTTTTTTTCTTACTTCAAAACTTTATATTAAAAATAGAATTTCTCCCTTAATACTGTGTTTTTTGCGTCCGGTTTTTTTTATTCAGCAAAAAAAAGTTTTGTTTACTCTATTTCCCCCCCCCAAACACACATTCTTTTTTTATGTTTCAAGAAAATCGAAAAAAACAAAAAGTCCTCAATTTCAGGTTGGTTTAAACTTGCGTATACACATTAAAAAAAGTAGCTGAACAACCAGAATTGAAATTTCCATTAAAAATGGGTTTGATTAATACTTTTTTTTCGCAGTAGGATGAAAAATAAGTCTTGGAAACTTTTTTGAAAAATTCCATACTTAAGAGGTCATTTTGGCATTTTATTGCTTATAAAAAATTATTGCGTAGAGAAATTCTAGGTGAACATAGCTCCAAATAAAGCTTAGGTTACCAGCTTTAATTTGATATATAGTTTACCATGTAAAACGTTATATTCGTTCTTGGAAATGAAATTGAATCCAAAATTTAGGCACATCAAAATTTTGGTCCATGATTTTTTAATTACTATCAAATCTATTGGAATACATATTTTTGAGCACTTCGAGCTGTTGAAATACGTAAAAAATAATGATATTTCAGAAAATATAGCTTTTGGTTATTAAAAACAAATATTTGCTAAATTATAAGGTATTTTATAAAGAATTTTTATTAAAAAAATTATTAAAAGATGTTTTGACCAGGTTATGTTTTATTGAATACCACTGGCTTATTATAGAAATACCAATCATGCAGCTGAAATTAGCGTAACCCCAAAAGCTTCTTCTTCCAGAAAATATAATGTTTATGGGTGTAAAATCTATATTCGCAGAAAACTAATGTCATATTTGTCAAATTTTCTAAAAAATAAATTAAATTTTTTTTGACTTGGCGTTATATTTTTTATTGTCATTCGCTTAATAAAAACATGTCAACTATGCAGCAAACATTATTATGTTTCTAAAAGCATGTATTTTCAAAAAATATAGCTTTTGGTGCTTCAAAATATGTATTCACTGAATAATAATGTGTTTATTTATTTATTATAATAAATAATAACATACAATACATTAAAATTTTAAAATAAAACAGGTTTAAATAAGAGCACAATATTATCAAAAGGGTTATATTTTATTTAAAACATATTTAATGGTGCTTTTTTTATCTTTTTTTTAAGTTGTATTATTTATTTTGTGTAGTTCATTTTCGGTTCTCCGCGTGCTATAGGTTGTGACTCTGTTTTACGCGCAGTCTTCTTTCCCAGCTGCCTGGCCCTGACTTCCAATTTTTTCTCCCTGCGCGTCAGGGTTGCCAGGTTAGCCCCTTTGGGGCTATTTTTAGCCCCTTTTTTGGGCCGATAGCTCCTAAAATTTGAAAATAGCCCTTAGCCCCTTTTTTAGCCCCTTCTCCCAAAAATAGCCCCTTTTATGGCCCCTTTTTGGGTCAGCTTCAAAAATAAAAAAAACAACGAAAATTGTCCAAAATCTTTGAGAAAATGATCACTGCTGGTGATATTGTACACTTTTAAATGGTTGTTTAGTACTATTATTCATGCTGCTGCTGGAAATTCACTGTTTTTTTTTTTTTTTGTTTCAAAGATTTTTTTTACTTTTTTTTTGTCTTTTCTAATCTTCGCTTCGCTTTGCTTCACTATCAGATATCGTTTCGCTCTGCGCAAAACTTCGCTTTATTTTTCCAATCTATTGATGTAATGGCTGTCTCAGTTTGTTAAATAAAATGTAACATTATCATTTTTGTTTAAATTCATTTATACAAATTTCCAATAATTATAAATTTAAAAGCAAGTGGCGGTTTTTTTTATTTTACAATTTGTTTCAAAAAATACAACATTAAATAATAAAAATAAAAATTTATCATAATAATTTTTAAGTTTTGCTAAGATCTTTCAGAATAACGTACATTTGGCTTTTGGGGAGGGGTAAAACCCACATCGACTGAGCGGACGGACGAAAATCAATGGGGTAAAACCCACACCGCCGACCGCCAAAAACCGTTAATAACTCTAAAACTCTAACTTGTTATTTATTATTTTTTTGATGTTGCATTTTTTTAATTGTTTGTGATTTGTGGCATGAAAACTGACTTGTAATAATTAAACAATATTTTAAATTTAAAAGTGTTTTGCTGCTTAGAATTTGCAAGATTAAAAATTAATTAAAAATTTGTAACCAGCAGCTTTTTTTAAAATTTTTACCCTAATGAAAAATTTATTGGTTTTATGTTTATTAACAAATTGTTTTAGTATTAAATTAGAACCTATAGAGTGGCTGCGATCGGGGCAATCGCAGCTGTTATGCTGCCCAAAATTTTCAAATTTCAAATTTTTTTTTGGTTAAATTTTGGTTTTGGTTAAAATTTTGGTTAAATTAAAAAAAAAATAGTTTATAAAAGAGTTCTTTAAATTTGAAATGTTCAATTAAAAAATGTGTTTTTATGCAATAAAAATATTTTTATTGTGTTTAATTGATTAATATTGAAGTTATAAGCATTTGAATTGCTTAAATACTGCTTTAAATAGTTTAAAAACAATGAAATATGTGTGTAATCTATATTTTTGCCTTTATTTAACAAAAATCGATAGTTTTTAAAAATAGCCCCTTTTTACTCCAAAAATAGCCCCTTTTTTCAAATTTTGGCATTTTTCGACAATTTCGATAGCCCCTTTTGCCCCTTTTTGTCCGAAAAATAGCCCCTTTTTCATTTTTAGACCTGGCAACCCTGCTGCGCGTTGAGTAACTTTTGCGCGAGGTCATACCTATCTAAAAAATCGACGCACGTTTATGGATACTATTCCTTTAATATACGTTTGTTTGTGATAAAACTTATATTTTTGTGTTTGTTTTAATTTGGGCTTTCACCTAATATAAGTTATACCTGTTGTTTTAAATTTTTTTTTTTGACAATTGACGTCGCTACTAGCATACTCCAGGGGCCGGTTGCATAAAAGAGTTAAGGGAGAGATTTCCCTTAAAATTGCACTTAAGTGCGGCAAACGAGCGAAATTCCCTTGAGTCGGTTGCATATAAAGTTTCCCTTAGATCTACCCCTCAAGTTTTCCCTTAAATCCCAAGGGTGGTCAAGAGGAACCTTAGAACTTAAGGGAAAATATTAAAACCAAATAATGGCGTTTGTTCATGTTAATATTAATCGTTTTAATCAAAACTATTTTGTACGAAAAAAAAAGACTTTTTCGACCACATATTAATCCTTTGGAATATTATGATGAAAATGAATTTTATGATCGCTTTCGGTTTTCTAAAAAAAGTTTTAAATACATTGTTAATTTAATTCGACCGGAATTACAACACATGACGCGAAGAAATTTCGCTTTTTCTGCTGAAGAGCAACTAGCAATCGCACTAAGGTTTTTGCTATGCAAATTCTTATATTTTGGATATTTAGTGGATTTATCTGAATAGAAATTAAAAAAAAATTGATATTTCGTTGCAAAATAATTATGAAAAGATTTGAAAATCAGATTAGATGATAGGTTTTGAATTTTTTTTACAAATCAATCAGTTCAATCGCAAAAACTCCTTTATATAAGCTTAAATGATGATATAAAGTTAATTATTAATTTTAAAAAAATATACTGCATTAATAAGAAAAACTAAACCTTAAAGCAATCATTTTTGACAAAATAAATTATTATTTTAAAAAATCAGAGATCTTTTAGTTATTTTTCGCGAGAAGCACTTACTAATGTCTTTCAAAGAATTACACAGCACATTTTAAGATTTTTACAACTGGAACTTTTTTGAATTGTGTTTTTGGTGACCGCCTTAGTGCTCATACCAGCTTAGTTTCTCGAGCCATTCATCGTGTTGCTTTGGTTTTGGTAAGTAAAATAAATGAATTTGTGGTAATGCCAGAAGAGAGAAGAAGAATTAGACAGAGTTAAAGCAGAATTTTTTGAAGTTGCAAAATTTCCCGGAATAATAGGTTCTATTGACGGCACTCGCGTTCGCATTCGACGTCCATCAGAAAATGAAGAAAATTATATAAACAGAAAGCAATACCCCTCAATTAACATACAAGGTATAGTCAGCATAATTGTTCTGTTTTTTATGGACAATTTTATTCTCCTAATAAACTTTTGCAACAAATATATACTTCAAATAAAAAACTTTTATAATTAGAGAGCAAAGCAAT
>JASAMX010005234.1:0-26332 GCA_030248175.1 Microlaimidae sp. YZB2_3
TATTGCTCTGGTAAAATTTAGTCTATTTTCCGATTCTGTTGTCCCCGTGGTTCCACGGTTGGGGCGGTTGTGAGCAATCGTTATAAAAAAAAATAGTGTAATTTCGGCACACAATATTACTGTAGGTAAAAACGGGTTGAATTAAGTGGTCGGGTGTTAAATTGTAGTTTTAATAGTTAAAAGACAACGTTGAAAGACAGGGCTCATAAGCACTGCACTTAAACTCGATTAAGGGGGTCCTTTTAAAAAGTACCGAAATTAAATGCACTTTTTTCCCAAATTTTGCTCATTTTGATACCATTTGGCATTTTAGCTGTAGATTTTTGCAAGTTACACGTTGAACAACAAGTAGAAGCTTAAATTAAAGAAAACTGTCTGGAGATAATTATAGGTTTTTAAATTTTTGAAAACCATGAATTTTTGATTGAGAAACAATCGATTGTTTGTAAAGTGCCGAAATTAAATGCACACATTTAATTTTGGCAATTTTCCATTTTTTTTTAAAAACTGGTTTAATTAAGTAAAAAAACAACTTTTGTACAGTGAAGCTTTTGTGCACGACGCAGTATCGTGAAAGCTTCAAAATGAGCTATCAAACATGAAAATCGGGCCATACAGTGAAAAGTTACGTTGGAAAAACGAAAAAGTGCCGAAAATTAAATATGCACCTGATAATTATCAAGCTATTTTAGACCGACTTTCTCCGCTTTGTTTTCTTTTTCCCGTTTCCTTTCTTTTTTTCTCTTTTCTCCCTTTTTCTCTTTCCCCTGCTCGGCCCTCGTTTCAAAAAAGTTGTCCCCCTGTTTTGGAATTGCCCTCCCGTTTAAATCGCGATGATGGCGTCATCATAGGTCAAAAATGGCGTCAGAATTCCTTCAGGTACTTTTCATAGATGAACACGGTCAAAAAGCTAGGGGGAGGGGTGTTTACCCCGGGTAAATGAAATTTCAAAATCTAGGGGGGGACCTAGGAGGGGTCGAAACCCCCCTAGCTTTCTAGGGGGGGTCGACCAAGGGTGGAAGATTTTGAAACCTAGAGGGGGGTCAGGTGGGGTCCGGTGTCCAAAGCAAAACAGTTTTAAACCATAATAACTTTAATAATTGTTCTTTTTATAGGATAATACTACATTTTATTGAATAAAAAGCGATATTTAGGTATAAAAAGGGTGTAAAAACATGAATTTGTGTTAAAAATTCACGTTTTTGCAAGAAATTTTAGTATAAAAAAGTATTCAAAATTTTCTCGAGAGAGGAGGGGGGGGTCAAATTTCAAAATCTAGAAGGGGGGTCAGGGGTAAAAAATTCGAAAATTTTGAGGGAGGGGGGCCCTGGATTTTTTTCTAGGGTGGGGCCCCAAAAGTTCGAAGCTAGGGGGGGTAGACCCCACCCTACCCCCACCTTGTTCATCTATGGGACTCTCCGTATTATATATAATCGTCGTTTCTGACATAAAGAGTATGACGTTTAATTTCAACGTGACTCTGACTAATAAAATACGCTTTACAGCAAAAATTCACAGTTACGAGTATTCCGTGACAATTATGAGTTATTTTGTCATTGTAACGACAATATATTATAACAACCGGAACACTGGAATCAATAGTTTAGAATATATAGAATGTGTTATATACAGATCTGTGCTCCTCCTCCCCCGGGGGTTTTATTTAGGGGGGGGGCCATTTCAAAACGGCGGGACACGGAGGCAACCCTTTTGAAACGGGGGCAATAAAACGGGGGGGGCAAGAAGGGGAGAAAGAGAAAAAAGAGAAAAAAAGAAGAGAAAAAAAGAAGGGGAAAGGGAAAAAGGGACAAAAAAAGCGAAAACAAGGTAAAATAGGTATAAAATGGCTTAAAATACATTGAAATAAGCTAAAAACTGCAAAAAATCCACGATGATGGCGTCATCATAGGTCAAAAATGGCGTCATAATTTTAGGGTACTTTTTTATTTTTTGGCGGGGGGGGGGGGGCAAATTCTCCAATAAAGCGGAGGTGGGAGGGGCATTTCCAGACTGTTCACAGGTCTGAATATCTAAGGCAAAGATATACCTTAGCTATGTAGTATAGATTTTTTAGAGAGTACAATTCATCGAGAATAAAAAAACGTATATAATTGAACATTGTACACTTCCCGCGAAGCGGGAAAAATTTTTGTTTTTCCGTATTTTTATGCTTTTGGAACATCAGGCATGTTTGAATTTATATTTTAAAAAATTTTTTTCCCAAAAATACAAAAAAACGTAGGGGTACCATCCGGCTTCGCCGGATTTGTGGGGGGTTGCGGCCCCCCCCTGCCTTTACCCCTGGCTACCCCACTGGGGGGATAACCTTTCTCCCCCCCACTTTGAGGGGTCACTAAACCTATACATGGGCAAGTTGGTCCTAGGGGGGGGGGTTAAAATCCTGAGAAACGCAAAATACCATAAACCCTTTCCCGAGTGAATTTTACCTTTATTGTTTTTCCATTTCCAAGGCAAAAATAGGTAAAAAACGCTACCCCCCCCCCCCCTTTTTTTTTTTTTCCCCTTTTTTGAGCTTTTCTATTGTTAAAACATTGACCTCAAAACCTCAAAACTGGAGGGGATGCAAGTTATTTGAAGACATTTTCTTCATTTTTCCAATTGGAAGGGGCCCCCCCCCCCCCCACCTCTTTGCTGAGGCGTCAGGGGTTAAAAACTTTCTCAGAATTCGGGGGGTTAAACCCCAAATCCCCCCTTGTGCCCACTGTATCACCAACCGCTCTTTCTAAGGATTTGCCAGGGTTACCCCCCGCCCCATTTTTTTCCACCTTCCGGATTTTGGGGTTTTCCCTCCACCCCCAAAATTTTAGGCCCCGGGGTGTTCCGACTTGGTTTTGGGTATACCTCTGGACCCCCATTTTTAGCGTTTTTAAAAGGGTGACTGGCCCAGCTTTTTTTGGGAGCGGTGTTGGAAACCCCCCAAATTTTAGGGGTTATAGGGGGTGCTCTCGGCCTAATCAATTTGGGAAAATTTCTATGGGTACTACCCCCCTGCCAACCTACGCGCCCGTACTCATGTACATCAAGGGGTTTAAATCATTTTGGATAATTGATTAACAATTTTTAATAGGATAGTTAATGGTGTATCTTACTTTTTTTTCCTTTTTTGAGATCCTTGTATCAAAATAGTTTTTTTTTTTTTGTTTTTTTTATATAATTGAATTTGCCAAAAAAAAAAACAATTTCTTTTTTGATTTTCTGGGATAAGCAAAGTACAAAAAAGAATTTCCAATTTTTTTTGACGACTGCCCCACACCAAAAATTGCATCATTTTGCTAGTTCCGCGACACCTATTTTTTTTTAAAATGACTTCTTTTTATTTCGTATAACATTTAAAGTGGACTCCTCCTGAATAACGACTGTTATAACTCACAAGAGGTGATACAAGGGCCCCCGGGTTGTGAAATTAGTGGTGGGATCTATATACACGTGTGAAAACGGGGATTCCAAACCGGGGATGGGGGTTTTTTTAAAGGGAGGGCAAACGGGGGGCAAGCAGGAAAAAGAAAAAAGAAAAAAGGAGAAAAAGAGAAAAAAAGAAGGGAAAGGGGAAGGGGGACAAAAAATGAATAAAGTAAAGAATAGGTTGAACCTCAAAATAATAGGCTAAACTGCAGATGATGGCGTCATTATAGGTCAAAATGGCGCTCACACCTCCAGGTACTTTTTATTTTTTGGCGGGGGGGGGCAGAACGAGCAGGCAAATCAACTAGTAGTTTAGACGCGCACACCGATTTGACTCAAATCTTCCCGTGCAAAGGTGGAGCGAGGCAAGAAGAGGCGCCAGGGGGGTTATTATTATTTTTCGGCGGGGGGGCAATAAAATAGTAGGGGTAATCCTCTTCTAATAAGCACCGTGTGTATTAGGATTGATTGATGATTGATTTTCAAATCTTTCCCGTAATGTGCAAAAGGGTATAGCCAATAAGAAAGGTCACAAGGATGGGGCGGCGGTTGTCCGGGAAAATTAGGTTTTAATAAAAAAAATTTTTCTTTAACATTACCTAGAAACTTTTTTCCTACTGTTCCAAAAGCATAATAATAGTGAAAAAACCCAACTTCCCCGCTTCGGGAGACTTTAGCTTCATAATGTTATTGGAAAATTATGCTCGTTTATACATGTTAAATAACACTATTATTTAACCTTTCATTAACGTTTACGTTTTGTAAAGGATAAACTAAATTTTGTAATAACTATTATTTAGCGTATTTTAGCGCCATGGAGGGCAAAATGCCCTCCATGGCGCTAAAATACGCTTGAGATTTTAATTCCAGATGATAGTTATTACAAAATTTAAGGTTTTTTATCCCTTTACATTTAAAGCATATGTTTAAAACGTTAATGAAAGGTTAAATAGTGTTTATAGTAGTTTTATTTAACATGTAACTATTAAACGACATAACCCAATTGATATCGAAAAACTGAGATACGTTATGAAGCTAAACCCTCCGCGAAGCGGGGAAAATTTGATTTTTTCACTATTATTATGCTTTTGGAAAGCATCAGAAAAGTTTCTAGATTAATATTAAAGAAAAAAAAATTTTTTTCCCAAAATTAAAAAAACGTAAGGGTCCCCCCGCCAGATTTCGGAGGGGGGGGGCGACCGCCCACCCCCCTTGAGCACGCCATTGCCTATGACCTTTCTTCCTGGCTACGCCTTTGCACAGGGGTACGGGAGGGTTAAGAGTGGATCATAATAGATCCTGACCTGTGCACGGTCTGAAAATGCCCCCCCCCGTTTTATTAGAGGATTTGCCCCCTCCCTCCGTTTTATTGCCCCCCCCGCCAAAAAATAATAATAATAACCCCCCTTGAGTACGCCACTGCCTATGACCTTTCTTCCTGGCTACGCCTTTGCACAGGGGTACGGGAGGGTTAAGAGTGGATCATAATAGATCCTGACCTGTGCACGGTCTGAAAATGCCCCCCCCCCGTTTTATTAGAGGATTTGCCCCCTCCCTCCGTTTTATTGCCCCCCCCGCCAAAAAATAAAAAAGTACCCTAAAAATATGACGCCATTTTTGACCTATGATGACGCCATCATCGCGAATTTTTTGCAGTTTTTAGCCTATTTCAATGTATTTTAAGCCATTTTAGACCTATTTTTACTTTATTTCCGTTTTTTTTTGTCCCTTTTTTCCCTTTTCCCTTCTTTTTTTGTGTTTTTTTTCTCCTTTTTTTATCTTTTTTTGTTTCTCCCCTGCTTGCCCCCCCCGTTTTATTGCCCTCCCCCCGTTTCAAAAAAGTTGCCCCCCCGTGCCCCCCCTCCATTTTGGAATTGCCCCCCCCCCCGTGTTTACCCGGGGGGGGCGGGGCCGTGCACATGTCTATAGATCCCGCCTCAAGTTACAACTCACAACCCCCCTTTTCTCACCTCTTGTAGTTATAACAGTCGTTATTCAGGAAGAGTCACTTTAAATGTTATATTATTAAAAAGAAGTCATTTTTAGGATAAAAAAATATCGCGGAACTAGCAAAATGATGCAATTTATGCTGTTATTCAGTCGTCAAGGAAAGTTGCGACTTCAAAAATGGTACTTTGCTTATCCAGAAAAATCAAAAAAGAAAATAACACGAGAGTTGGTAAATACAATTTTATCCCGAAAACCCAAAATGTGCGCCTTTTTGGAATACAAGGATCTCAAAATTGTTTACAAACGGTAAGATACACCATTAATTTTCCTATTAAAATTTGTTAATCCAATTCTGGGAAATGATTTAAACCCCTTTGTCTCTACATGGGTACGGGCGCATAGGTTGGCAGGGGGGTTATACCCCTCAAAGAATCCTGATTATAGCCAACACCCCCTCTTCCCCCCTAAAATTTGGGGGTATTCCGGACACCCCCTAAAATTTGGGGTGTCCCAGTCCCAGTACTAAAAACGCTAAAGATGGGGGTATTTAAGGTATACCCCAAAAAATTTTCGGAACACCCCCCCCCAAAAATTTCGGGGGTCGGGTATAACCCCAAAATCCGGGAGGCTGCCCGTCTTTGGTACGGAGGGTTAACCCCCTAAATCCTGAGAAGGGGCGTTTAACCATACATGGGCACAAGGGGGATTTGGGGGGGTTAACCCCCAAATTCTGAGAAGGGGTTTTTTTTAACCCCTCACGCCTCACCCACTCAAAAGTGGGGGGGAGAAAAGAACCCCCCCCAATTGGAAAAATGAAGAAAAAAATGTCTTCAAAATGACTTCTAACTGCCTCCAGTTTTGAGGTTTTGAGGTCAAAATAAATGTTTTAAGCAATAAAAAGCTCAAAAATGCAATAAAAAGGGCTTTTTAACCTAAAATTAGCGTTTTTTACCTATTTTTCCTTCAAAATCGAAAAACAATAAAGGTAAAATTCACTCAAAAAAAAACGATATGGGTATTTTGCGTTTCTCGGATTTTAACCCCCCCCCCCCCCCCCCCCCCCCCCCTCCGGACCAACTTGCCCATGTATAGGTTTAATAACCCCCCACTCAGAAGTGGGGGGGGAGAAAAGGTTATCCCCCCAGTGGGGTAGCCAGGGGTAAAGGCAGGGGGGCGGCCGCAACCCCCCCCCCACAAATCCGGCGAAGCCGGATGGTACCCCTACGTTTTTTTGTATTTTGGGAAAAAAATTTTTTAAAATATAAATTCAGAAACATTCCTGATGTTCCAAAAGCATAAAAATACGGAAAAACAAAAATTTTTCCCGCTTCGCGGGAAGTGTACAATGTTCAATTATATACGTTTTTTTATTCTCGATGGATTGTACTATTCTAAAAAATCTATACTACATAGCTAAGGTATATCTTTGCCTTAGATATTCAGACCTGTGCACGGTCTGGAAATGCCCACCGTTTTATTGGAGGATTTGCCCCCCGGTTTTATTGCCCCCCCCCCGCCAAAAAATGAAAAAGTACCCTAAAATTATGACGCCATTTTTGACCTATGATGACGCCATCATCGCGAATTTTTTGCAGTTTTTAGCTTATTTCAATGTATTTTAAGCCATTTTAGACCTATTTTTACCTTATTTTCGCTTTTTTTGTCCCTTTTTTCCCTTTTCCCTTCTTTTTTTCTTTTTTTTTCTTTTTTTTTCTTTCCCCCTGCTTGCCCCCCCGTTTTAACCCCGGCAGGGGCAGTGCACAGGTCTAGATATTAATAGCAATACTATTTCAGACCTGTGCACGGTCTGGAAATGCCCCCCGTTTTATTGGAGGATTTGCCCCCTCCCGTTTTATTGCCCCCCCCCCGCCAAAAAATGAAAAAGTACCATAGATAAACAAGGGGGGAGGTAGGGTGGAGTCCACTCCACCCCCTAGCCTCGAAATTTTGGGCCCCCCCTAAAAAAATCCAGGCGACCCCCCAAAAATGGGGGCCCTCCCCCCAATTTTTCGAATTTTTTACCCCTGACCCCCCTCTAGATTTTGAAATCTGACCCATCCCCCTCCCCTCTCGAGAAAATTTTAAGTACTTTTTTTATACTAAATTTCCTTCCAAAAACGTGAATTTTTAACACAAATTCATGTTTTTACACCCTTTTTATACCTAAATATAGGTTTTTATTCAATAAAATGTAGTATTATCCTATAAAAAGAACAATTATTAAAGTTATTATGGTTTAAAACTGTTTTGCTTTGGACACCGGACCCCACCTGACCCCCCTCTAGGTTTCAAAATTTTCCACCCCGGGTCGACCCCCCCCTAGAAAGCTAGGGGGGTTCGACCCCCCTAGGTCCCCCCCTTAGATTTTGAAATTTCATTTACCCGGGGTAAACACCCCCCCTAGCTTTTTGACCGTGTTCATCTATGAAAAGTACCCTAAAATTATGACGCCATTTTTGACCTATGATGACGCCATCATCGCGATTTAAACGGGAGGGCAATTCCAAAACAGGGGGACAACTTTTTTGAAACGAGGGGGGGCAAGCAGGGGGAAAAGAAAAAAAGGAGAAAAAAGAGAAAAAAAGAAAGGAAACGGGAAAAAAGGGACAAAAAAGCAAAAAAAAGGTAAAAATAGGTCTAAAATAGCTTAAAATGCATTGTAGGGTAGTGGATTTAATTTCGGCACTTTTTCGTTTTTCCAACGTAACTTTTCACTGTATGGCCCGATTTTCATGTTTGATAGCTCATTTTGAAGCTTTCACGATACTGCGTTGCGTCACAAAAGCTTCACTGTACAAAAGTTGTTTTTTTACTTAATTAAATCAGTTTTTAAAAAAATGGAAAATTGCCAAAATTAAATGTGTGCATTTAATTTCGGCACTTTACAAACAATCGATTGTTTCTCAGTCAAAAAATCATCGTTTTCAAAAATTTAAAAACCTATAATTATCTCCAGACAGTTTTCTTTAATTTAAGCTTCTACTTGTTTTTCAACGTGTAACTGGCAAAAATCTACAGCTAAAATGCCAAATGGTATCAAAATGAGCAAAATTTGGGAAAAAAGTGCATTTAATTTCGGTACTTTTTAAAAGGACCCCCTTAATCGAGTTTAAGTGCAGTGCTATGACCCCTACATATTTCAACGTTGTCTTTTAACTATTAAAACTACAATTTAACACCCGACCACTTAATTCAACCCGTTTTTACCTACAGTAATATGTGTGCCGAAATTACACTATTTTATTTTATAACGATTGCTCACCACAGACGCAACGTAGAACCACGGGGACGACAAATTCGGAAAAATAGACTAAATTTTACCAGGACAGTTTAATTTTTAAACCAATTTATTGCGAAATCATGAAATGCCCATGTTCTAAAAACGAGTAACAATTTTATTTTTTGTAAATCACACAATTTCACACATAGGTCTTTTTGGTCGGGTCCGCTAGGGGGGGGTCCAACTCCGGTGGAAGGCCAAAAAAACTTTTTTTTGGGGGGGGGGGGGTCCGGACCTTCCTGGTTTTTTAGGTCGACCCCGGGTGCGAGATTTCAAATTTAGGAGGGGGGTCAGGGTGATCCAATTTTTTTAAAAATTTTTTTAAACTCAATAATTTAAGTGTTTTTAGGTCTAATATTGAATTTTATGTATTAAAACAGCCATTTAGGCCTAAAAAGTGTATTTAAACACTGTTTTTAACTAAAAAACCGTGTTTTTGACAGTAAATAAAAAATAATCTTCCGAATTGGTCGGGGGAGGGGGGGAGGGGGTTAGCCTTGCTAGGGGGTAGGTCAGGCCGGACCGTTCTCGAGCTTTGGGAGGGAGGGGGGGCCCTGGATTTTTTCTAGAGGAGGAGGGGTCAAAAATTTTGGCTCTAGGGGGGGGGGTGGCTCTCTGTCCCCCCAAAAACACCTATGATTTCACATGAAAATATCATAACATACAAACGAAAAGCACACGACAGTCATCTACATATAATTAGTTCTCATTTGAGCTATCAAACGTATTCCGTCCAGGATTACCCAAGATTAAGATATAGTCTAAAATCAAAAATGCCCAATTTGGAAAAGTGCCGAAATTAAATGCACTACCCTAATAGGCTAAAAACTGCAAAAATTTCGCAATGATGGCGGCATAATGGGTAAAAAATGGCGTCATAATTTTTTGGTACTTTTTCATTTTTCCGCGCGGGGGCAATAAAACGGGGGGCAAATCTTTCAATAAAGCGGTGGGGGCATTTTTACACCGTGCACAAGTCTGGGTATATATATATATATATATATATATATATATATATATATATATATTATAATATATATATATAGGTTCAGACCTGTGCACTGTCCCTCGGGGATTTTGGGAGGGAGCAATTTAAAAACGGGGGGGGGCACGGGAGGGAGGCAACTTTTTTGCAACGGGGGGAGGGGCAAGCCAAGAAGAAGGAAAAAAAAGGAGAAAAAGGGAAAAAAAACAAGGGAAAAGGAAAAAAAGGGACAAAAAAGCGAAAATAAGGTAAAAAATAGGCCTAAAATGGCTTGAAATACATTGAAATAGGCTAAAAACTTCACAAAATTCGCAACGATGGAGTCATCATAGGTCAAAAATGACGTCATAGTTTTAGGGTACTTTTTCATTTTTTGGCAGGGGGAGGGGGCAAATCCTCCAATAAAGCGAGGGGGGATTTCCGGACCGTGCACTGGTCTGTGGGTTTGCCGTTTTAAACCCTTTTACAACGGTTTTTAAACTTGTAAGGTAGTCCGCCTCTCTTCAGCCCCCCTCCTTTCTTGCAGAAGCGTGGAATTTTGTATAGATTTCCTTTTATACTTTTTGAATATTGTATTATAGAAATTTAATATAAATCTTAGTGCATTCTAAAACCATAAATTAATTAATATAAAAATTTTTCCCGCTACGCGGAAAGGTCGAATTTTTATATTATCAGTAATATTTTTTGTTATTAGGACTTCAACCATACTCATGCGCAAAATTTAGGTAAAAAACAAAATTAAAATGTATGTTCACACGATCACCAGGGGACGATTTTAAAGCAATTTTTAGTAGATATTTTAAAAAAATTCGACCTCCGGCGGCTGGGGGACAACCCCCAGGGGCCTATTTCATAAAGATTTCTGTAATTGTAAATTAATAAACGAATTTCATTTCTTCTTATGTACGTAACTGTGGAATTTACGGAATTTACAGACATGTAAATTTAAATTCTAAACGCAATTTTATTAATATTACTTTTTAATTAAAAATACAAAAGAAAAAATATGCGTTTATTAATTTACAGTTGTAAATTAATTACAAGCAATTTTTATGAAATGAAATAGGCCCCAGAGCCCCCGGCCGCGCTACGCGGCGCAGGCGCGTAGCAGGCGCTTCGTGCCGCTTCTGCACCATTTTCCCCCCAACAGACCGCCCCTCCCAAATGAAATCCTGGCTACGCCACTGCCCCCTTCCAATTTTGGAAAAATGAAACAAAAAATGTTTCTAAAATGACTTCTAACTGCCTCCAAACCTTAGTTTTGAGGATGAATGTTTTAAACAGAAAAAAGCTAAAAAATGTAATAAAAAGGGCTTTTTGACCTAAAATTAGCGTTCTTTATCTATTTTTTTCTTTAAAATCGAAAAACGATATGGGTATTTTCATAATAGGTTCGGGTCCACCCCGGGGTGAAAGGCCAAAATTTTTTTAGGGTTGGTCCAGGCATAAATGAACAAGGAGTGGGGGTGGGGTCGATCTTCACCCTTCCACCTAGCCTCGAAATTTGCCCCTCCCCCCCTAGAAAAAAATCCAGGGCCCCTCCCCCCAAATTTTCGAATTTTTTACCCCTGACCCCCTCTAGATTTTGAAATCTGACCCCCTTCCCTCTTGGGAAAATTTTAAGTACTTTTTTTATACCAAATGTTCTTCCAAAAATGTGAATTTTTAACACAAATTAATGTTTTTACACCCTTTTTATATCAGAATATCGCTTTTTATTCAATAAAATGCAGTATTATCTTATAAAAAAATTATTATTAAACCTCTAATGCTAATGGTCTAACACTACTATTTTGCTTCGGACATTGGACCCCACCCACCTGACCCCCTCTAGGTTTCGAAATCTTTCACACCGGGTCGACCCCCCCTAGAAAGTTAGGGGGGTTCGACCCCCCTAGGTCCTTCCCTCTAGATTTTGAAATGTCATTTAGCCGGGCAAATCCGGCGAAGCCGGATTTTTTCGTAAGGGGGGACCCCTACGTTTTTTAAATTTTAGGAGAGAAATTTTTTTTTCTTTAATATTAATACAGAAACCTTCCTGATGCCTTCCAAAAGCATATTAATAGTCAAAAAATCAAAATTTCCCCGCTACGCGGGTAGTTTATATTGACAATTTATCTTAGTTTTTTGATTTCAAATCAATTATCCCATTCAGTAGTTAAGGCATACATGTTTAATGAAACTACTATAAACACTATTATCCTTTTATTAACGTTTTAAACACATGTTTTAAATGTATAGGTATAAAAAACCTTAAATTTTGCAATAAGTATCATCTGGAATTAAAATTTCTAGTGTATTTTAGCGCCTTAAATTAAAAATTTTCTCCCCCGGGACATTTTGCCCCCCCCCCCGACCCTCTGACAAGGGGCTCTCGCCCCCCAGACCCCCCATTTCCAGGGGCTGCCGCCCCCAGACCCCCCCTTCAGGGTTAATATTATCGCCCCCCAAGCGCCCCGCCCCCCCAATTGAAATCCTGGGCACGCCACTGCCCCAGACCACCATTTCTGGGGGGCTGCCGCCCCCCAGACCCCGTTCCAGGGTTAGTATTTACCTCTCCCCAGACCGCCCCCCACGAAATGAAATCCTGGGTACGCCACTGCTAGAGGGGTCGAACCCCCCTCGCTTTCTAGAGGGGGTCGACCTGGGGTAGAAGATTTTGAAACTTGGGGTGGAAGATTTTGAAACCTACAGAGGGGTCAGGTGAGGTCCAATGTCCGAAACAAAATACTTTTAAACCATTAAAGGTTTAATAATAGTTTTTTTTTGATAAGATAATACTACATTTTATTTAATAAAAAGCGATATTCTGGTATAAAAAGGGTGTAAAAACAACAATTTGTGATAAAAATCCACGTTTTTGGAAGAAAATTTAGTATAAAAAAGGGACCTAAAATTTTCTCGAGAGGGGAGGAGGAGGAGGATCAGATTTCAAAATTTAGAGGAGGATCAGGGTCAGGGGTAAACAATTCGAAAATTTGGAGTGAGAGGGCCCTGGATTTTTTTCTAGGAGAGGGGGGGGGGGAAATTTCGAGGCTAGGGGGTGGACCCCACTCCACCCTAACCCATAGGTTGGCAGCCTCTCGGTTTTTTTAGGGGGGGGGGTGTCCGACAAGACCCAAATTTTAAGGGGGAGGTGTACCGTGTACCCACCCCAAATTTCCGCGCTGCATTAAAATGGTCTTAAAACGCATAAAAAACGTAAAACAAGCTTATAAACGCTTTAAAAATGTGTAAAATTAAAATAAGACCTTAATGCAACTTATAAATTGTATTTTTTTAATTCTTTTAATAATAATGTGTTTATATATTCTTATAACTAGATTAGAAATCTTAGTTTTTTTAATAATTACGTAATAATAGAATAGCTGGGTTTTTTTCGCCAGCGCCTAGGCGCCAGCTGGCGCCTAGCCTCCAAATTTTTGGTCCAGGGGGGTGCGGCCCCCCCAGGCGTTTTAGGGGGGGTCGACCCCAAGTGCGAGATTTCAAATTTAGTATAGGGGGTCAGGGGGGTCCAATTTTTCAGCAAAATTTTTTTAACTCAATTATTTAAATGTTTTTAGGTCTAATATTAAATTTTATGCCTATTTAGGCCTAAAAAGTGTATTTAAACACTGTTTTTAATTAAAAACCGTGTTTTTGACAGTAAATAAAAAATATACTTCCAAATTGGTGGGGAGGGGGGTCAGCCTTGCTAGTGGGAGGTCAGGCCGGACGCTCTCGAGCTTTGGGGGGGAGGGGGGGCCCCCTGGATTTTTTCTAGGGGGGGTCCAAAATTTTCGGCTCTTAGGGGGGGGGGTCCACCCATAGATGTTTTTGGTCAGGTCCGCTAGGGGGAGAGTCCACCCCCGGGTGGAAGGCCAACAATTTTTAGGGGGTGGGGGATTCAGGGGGGTCCGGACCCCCCTGGCTTTTTAGGGGGGGGTCGACCCCGGGTGCGAGATTTCAAATTTAGGAGGGGGGTCAGGGGGTCCAATTTTAAACAGTTTTTTTAAAATCAATAACTTATTAATTGTTTTTAGGTCTAATATTGAATTTTATATATTAAACCAGTCTATTTGGGTCTAAAAAGTGTATTTAAACACTGATTTTAACTAAAAAATCGTATTTTTAAAAAATTATACTTCTAAATTGGTCGGGAGGGGGAGAGGGGGGTCCAGCCTTCCAGGGGGGGGGGGGTCGGACCGCTCTCGAGCTTGGGGGGGGGGAGGGGGGGGCCCCTGGATTTTTTCCAGGGGGGGGGTCCAAAATTTTGGCTCTAGGGGGGGGGGTGCACCCCTCTGTCCCCCCCCCCAAAACATCTATGGGTGCACCCCTCTGTCCTCCCCCAAGAAAAAAAAACACCTATGGGGGAGGGGGGTCAGCCTCGCTAGGGGGGGGTCAGGCCGGACCGCTCTCGAGCTTTGGGGGGGAGCCCCTGATTTTTTTCATTTTTTTCTAGGGGGGGTCCAAAATTTTGGCTCTGGGGGGGTGCACCCCTCTGTCCCCCCCCCTCAAAAAACACCTATGGATATGACCACGCTGGACCCCCCCCCCCCTTTACAGGGCCGTAGCCAGGATTTGAATTGAGGGGGGGATTTTTTGGAAGGTGGTTTATAGGGGCCCACAAGGGGGGTCTGGGGGGCGGGAGCCCTCCAGCGGGGTCAAGGGGCAGAGCCCCTTGTCAGGGGGGTCCGGGGGGCATTCTGCCCCCCCGGGGTGGAAAATTTTTTAATTTTAAGCTTTTAAAAGGCATCAGGAAACATAAATTTAAGTACTGAATCTTTATTTATTTTCAGTTGTTTTTTTAAATAAATACAACAAAATAAAATAGTTTTAGGTATTTTATTACTATTTTAATAAAGAAGAACAAACGTTTTCTAAAAATAAAAAATCTTTATTTAATTTAAGTTTTTATAGTAAATGCTTCAGTTATTAATATCCAAAATTTGCTCTTCTTTTTGTGCTTGTTGCGAATTCCTTTACAATTTCTTCCACTGGGACCGGAACATCACGGTGAACAGACAGGCAGGCAAGGGCGGTAAACCTTTCCTGGGTCATGCAAGATCTTAAGTTTTAATTCGGCGCATAGCAGAAAAGGAGCGCTCTCCAGTTGCGGTTGTTATTGGAAGAGTGGCGAATACAATATTTTTTAAACTCACTGCACTAATGTTTTGAATTATAAATAATTCCTTTTTTATAAATAAGAGCTTTTATGAACCTAAATCACTTTAAATAATGCATTTTAGATAGCTTTAATACATTACAGAGTGATTTGGAAAAAAAATTTTTTTTTCTAAATTTTTAAAAAAACCAAAGGGGGGACCCTTACGAAATTTTTTGCCTTCCCAGAATTTGAGGGGGGGGGATTAATCCCCCCAATCCCCCCCCTGGCTACGGACTTGCTTTAGATTTGTTATATAGTGGTATTAAAAATTTAAAGGTTAGAAGTAATTTTAAAAACATTTTCTGCAGGGACGTTGTTGTAAAAAAATAAAAAATAAATAATTTATTCGCATAAAGCCGGACAACACTAAGCATTTTTATCATAATGCACTTGATAAAGCGTGCCCTTTGTTAGTATAAATCTTAATTGATTCTTCTTAAGGTTAGTTTGAAATCATATTGAGAATTGATTTTTCATTAAAAGCATTAGTCATCTTTACTTTAAAACTTGTATCAGTTATTGTTGTCTTTTGAGTAATGTTGTTTGGCTGTTCTTTTTGACCAAAAATTTCAAATACAACAATTCCATTCCAAACACATATAGACTAGATATTAAATTTGAATCCATTGATCTTTATGGAATTTAAGACACAACCGCACAAGAAATTAAAAAATTTTAAAATTTGTTGTTGAATAACCCCATAGTTTCATTTTGGGGGGGGGGGCGGATTGTAGTCATAGGTGAGAAAGGGGGGGGGCAGGGTTGGGTCCACCCCCCCCTAGCCTCGAAATTATGGGGCCCCCCCTAGACGAAAATCTATGGCCCCCCCACCCCCCAAATTTCCGAATTTTTTACCCCTGACCCCCCGGTATATTTTTAAATGTGACCCCCCCCCCTCCCCGCTCGGGAAAATGTTAGGTACCTTTTTTATACTAAATTTTCTTCCAAAAACGTAAATTTTCATCACATTTTCATGATTTTACACCCTTTTTAAAAATTAATATTGCTTTTTATTCAATAAAATGTAGTATTATCCTATAAAAAGAACAATTATTAAAGTTATTATGATTTAAAACTGTTTTGCTTTGGACACCGGACCCCACCTGACCCCCCTCTAGATTTCAAAATTTTGCACCCTGGGTCGACCCCCCTAAAATGCTAGGTGGGGGTCCGGGACCCCCCTCCTAGAATTCAAAATTCGATTTACCCGGTTAACCACCCCCCCCTAGCTTCCCCGACCGTGCTCACCTATGATTGTAGTACAAAAAAAATTGGGGGGGGGGCGGAGCCCCCCCTTAATTTTTAAACGTTAAAAAAGCATTGATAAACGTAGATAAAGCTGTATAATACACTGTTTTTGGCCTAATAACCTATTATCTAATGTTTTTAGCGGTAAAAACATGTTTTCTTAGTTAAAAATTACATAAGCACACATTGGCAGATCCTGGATTTTACAAAAAAGAAATTTAGAGACGTTAGTTTCAGACCCCTTGGCCAAACCCACATATGTTTTCTAGGGTACCTACCTATATGAAAAAAATCCGAGCCAATGCTATAAGCGGCAGGAAAATTTAGGAGGGGAGAGGTACATAAATCAACCAATATGATTGTTTGTTTTGCTTTCTGTGTAGTACTTATTACTTATAAAAATTATTGTACTAACTTTGAAATAACATTAGCATCAGGCAACATAAATAACCAGATATATATGTATGTATACTATAGAAAGTGACCGCTGAGCGAAGCGAAGCGGAACAAATTTTTGGTTTTTGGGGGTCCATTGGGGTACTAAAATTATTTTAAAGTTTGGCGCCGAGCGATTAGCGAGGCGCTAGAAAATTTTGAATTTTTAGCCTCTGAAAACCCCCAAATTTTACTATCTGGCGACCATTTCGGGGGGGGGGGGGGGGCGCCCCCCCCCCCCCCCCCCCCCAACCACTATCCTTATTTTTCCTCCTGGCCGACGGTTGGGGGGGGGGGGGCGGCCGCCCCCCCCTGGCTACGTCCCTGATTTTCTGGTACTTTGCATTGCTCAGCTGTAATTCAATGCATACATGGGCACGGGGGGGGGGGGGGGTTGGGGGGGTTAACCCCCCCCAAATTCTGAAAAGGGGGGTTTAACCCCCCCCCTCAGAAGTAGGGGGGGAGAAACGTTAACCCCCCCCCCCCCCCAATTTTGGAAAAATGAAGAAAAAAAATGTCTTTAAAATGACTTCTAACTGCCTCCAAACTTAAGTTTTGAGGTCAAAATGAATGTTTTAAGCAGTAAAAAGCTCAAAAATGCAATAAAAAGGGCTTTTTGAGCTAAAATTAGCGTTTTTTACCTATTTTTCCTTCAAAATCGAAAGGCGATATGGGTAAAATGCACTCCAGAAAAAAAACGATATGGGTATTGTATTAGGTATTTTGCGTTTCTCGGATTTTAACCCCCCTAATCTGGGGTTTAAACCCCCTCCCCACTCCGGACCAACTTGCCCATGTATGATTCAATGTACTCATTTTTCAGCTGTAATGTTTTGAAAATCAAAAATTTTAAGGTATCAAATTGTTTGTAAAAAATTTTTTCTTTGTTTTTTTGACTTATTTTTATTGAATAATAGGAAAATAATGAAGTATATGACATAAACAAAGTAATTAACGCTTAAAAATTTTTCCGGGAGGTGAATTTGGGGAGGGGGGTGTCCCCGGGTACCCCAAATTTCGGAGGAGGGAAGGTGTCAGCAAAATCTGAAATTTTGGGGGGTATAACCCCCCTGCCCACCTATGCCCTAACCCCCCTTTTTTATCTATGTTTCTGATTTTTATAAAAGGGGTTTGTTTAGGTACGCGAGTTTGTACTTTTGTTGTGCAGTGGAACAATCGGATAACGAGTTGGCCATCTTGGAAGTGATTCATCGCTACGTGGAGCTTCTAGATAAATATTTTGGCAGTGTAAGTTAAATTTTGTGTATTGTGTTTCTTAAAATTAAAATACTGTGTACCGGCAAATGTAATGTTAAGTTGTTGGCTTCAAATTTGAATTAAAATACTTTGTACCGGCAAATGTAATGTTAAGTTGTTGGCTTAAAAATTTGAAATAACATAAAAAGCAATATTTTTTAAATTTAATTTTAAGATTTGTCTCTGTGTTTTTTGTGTTTTTAATTATTTTAGTTTGTTTAATAAAAATAGTTAACGTTTTGTCCGTCAACTCGACTATTTTATAGATACTCAGACCTGTGCACTGCCCCCCCCGGCTTAAAACGGGGGGGGGGGCAATTCCAAACGGGGGGAGGGGCACGGGGGGAAACTTTTTTTAAACGAGGGGGAAATAAAACGGGGGGCAAGCAGGGGGGAAAGAAAAAAAGGAGAAAAAAAAGAGAAAAGAAGAAGGGAAAAGGGAAAAAAGGGATAAAAAAAGCGGAAATAAGGTAAAAATAGGTCTAAAATACATTGAAATATGCTAAAAACTGCGAAAAATTCGCGATGATGGCGTCATCATAGGTCAAAAATGGCGTCATATTTTTAGGGTACTTTCTCATTTTTTGGCGGGGAGGCAATAAAACGGGGGGGCAAATCCTCCAATAAACCGGGGGGGCATTTTCAGACCGTGCACAGGTCTGGATACTACTGATTCCAACTTCGTTCATAAGAATATTTTATCTTATGTTTAAACCACAATACAAACATTACGATAAAATAAAAAAAGTAGGAGGTTAGTTTCTTTCCTAATGGCGTTTATTTAATAAACTCGCGTATTTTTGCAAATTTTTAGCTTTAAAATTAAACCAACGCATGTCTAAGTCCAAATTTTATAGTCTGTCTGGTGCTTAACATAATAAGTTTATCTTCTTTAACGAAGAGTTACCCTGTAGCCGTCAGGTTAATTATTAATAAGTTTAAGCCTAAAATTTTACCTTAAAATTGGCTCTCAAAAAAGGGGAGGGTTTAAAAATATAGAGAATAATGGCAGGGGTGGTGTATCGTGAAAAAATAAACTAAAATTAAAAACAATTTAGTTATTTTAGCAAAATTAGAAAAGTGCGTGTTTGTTTACTTACTTATATAGAGAACTGTAAAATCAAGCAATATGAAAAATCTTAAAAAAACATAATTTTGAAAGTTTTATTTTTAAATTATTTGAGCTAAAAAAATTATTTTAGCATCACTTCAATTCTGATTGTCCAAAACTAGAATGTGCAAATTATTGCAAAAATTTAATTTCAATTTTTTTACTCGCGTTTTATTAATTTTATTTTGATTTTTATTTATATACATTTAGACCTTGCATGGTCTGGCAATCCCCGGAATATTAGTAGCTGTGCCCCTCCCGCCCCGTTTTACTGCCACCCCACCCAAAAATAAAAAAAGTATGCAAAAATTATGGCACCATTTTTGACCAATTATCGCGCCATCATCGCCATTTTTTTGCAGTTTTTAGCCTATTTCAATGCTTTTTAAGCCATTTTAGACCTATTTTTACTTAAAGTTCGCCATTTTATCCTTTTTTTCTTTTATCCTTCTTTTTTTTCTTATTTTTTCTCTTTTTTTCTCTTTATTCCTTGGTTGCCCCCCGTTTAAGTGCTCCCCCCGTTTCAAAAAAAATTCCCCCGTGCCCCCCCTGTTTTGGAATTGTCTCCCACCAATAAAACCCCTGGTGGGGACGGTGCACAGGTCCGCCATACATTTACAGACGAAAGAAAACTTATCTCCCGGATGTTTAAAATACTCATAAGTGCCATAGATGAACCGGGGGGTAGGGTCAGGGGTAGAAAATTGGGGGGGAGGGGGGCCCCTATATTTTTTTCTAGGAGGGCCTCCAAAATTTCGAGGCTAGGGAACGGGTGGACCCTACCCTACCCCCCCCCCTTGTTCATCTATGGTAAACACCCCCCTGGCTTTTTGACCGTGTTTATCTATGATAGGTGCCACCTCATTTTCTTTTGTTTTTATGTTTCGAAGGGGGAGGAATTGCGTATATAGCCGGATAATTTTTAGGTTTCTTATCGTTAGGAAAAATTGTATGGCAGTAGCCCCAGTCCCATATTTGAGCAGAAGGAAAGTTTGGGAGTTAGTTATCTATAAAAAATTCCGAAATTCTCGACACCCAATTTTGGGTGCTAAGTGGGATACCCTATAACAGACCTGTGCACGGTCTGAAAATGCGCCCCCCCGCTTTATTGAAGATTTGCCCCCCCCTTTATTGCCTCCCACCCCGCCCCCCCCCCCCCCCCCCCGCGGAAAAATGAAAAAAAAGCACCCAAAAAATATGACGCCATAATCGCAAAATTTTTGCAGTTTTTAGTGCATTTTATATAAATGCATTTTAAACCATTTCAGACCTATTTTTACCTGATTTTCGTTTTTTTTTTCCTTTTTTTCCTTCTTTTTTCTCGCCTTTTTTTTCTATGTTTCTTTCTTCCCGGCTTGCCCGCCCCCGTTTTCAGACCTGTGCACGGCCCCCCCGGGGGGTTAAAACGGGAGGGGGGCAATTCCAAAATGGGAGGGACGGGGGCGGCAACTTTTTTGAAACGGGGGGGGGCAATAAAACGGGGGGGGCAAGACGGGGGGAAAGAAAAAAAAAAAGAAAAAAGGAAAAAAAGAAGGGGAAAAGGGAAACAAAAAAGCGGAAATAAGGTAAAAATAGGTCTAAAATGGCTTAATATACATTGCATTAGTCTAAAATCTGCAATGAATTCGCGATGTTGGGGTCATCATAGGCCAAAAATGGCGTCATATTTTAGGGTACTTTTTTTTCATTTTTGTGGGGGGGGGGGGGGGGGGGGGGGGGGGGGGGGGGGCAAATCCTCCAATAAAACGGGGGGGGGCATTTTCAGACCGTGCACACGTCTGCGTTTTATTACCTCCCCCCGTGACAAAAAAGTTGCACCCCGTGCCCCCAGTATCGTGCCCAGGGGAGGAGGGCGGCCGCCCTCCCCTCCCGGCGAAGCTAGATTTTTTCGTAAGGGAGAGAAATTACGTTTTTTGAATTTTGGGAGAGAAATTTTTTTTTTCTTAAATATTAATACAGAAACTTTCCTGATGCCTTCAAAAAGCATATTAAAATTCAAAAAACAAAATTTTCCCCGCTTCGTGGGTAGTTTCAATTGACAATTTATCTTAGTTTTTCAATTTCAAATCGATTTTGCTGCTCAATAGTTAAGGCATAAATGTTAAATAAAACTACTATAAACACTATTAACTTTTTACTAACGTTTTGAACACATGTTTTAAATGTATAGGGATAAAAAACTTTAAATTTTGTATTATTTATCATCTGGAATTAAAATTTCTATTATATTTTAGCGCCTTAAATTAAAAATTTTCTTCCCCGGTGGCAGATGCCCCCCGGACCCCCCTTACGAGGGGTTCGGCCCCTTGACCCGGCTAGGGCTCTCCCCCACAGACCCCCCACTTCTGCGGGGCTGCCGCCCCCAGACCCCCCCCCCCCCCCTCAGGGTTAGTATATACTCCCCCCAAACCGCCCTCCCCCCCGAAATGAAATCCTGGGCACCCACTGCGTGCCCCCCGGTTTTGGAATTCCCCCCAATAAAACCCTCGGGGGGCAGAGCACAGGTCTTGCCTGCCCTATGAAATGCAAATATCTCTAGAGAAATTTTAGTATACCGCTCCAAATTCTAGAGTAAAATTGATATTTTCAGTTGATTCAGAAACGACCTAAAAACAATGTTTTCATAGACAGAACATTTTCATTAGGTACTTTGTTAAAAATTTTAGGTTTGTGAACTCGACATAATCTTCAATTTCGAAAAGGCATATTTTATTTTGGACGAATTTTTAATAGCTGGAGAGGTTCAAGAAACCAGCAAAAAGCAAGTATTAAAAGCCATCGCGGCTCAAGATTTGTTGCAAGAAGTAAGTAAAAGTCTGCCTGCTATAATTTCGCAGTTTTTATAGTAATGAATGTCATTACATTTACTGTTACTGTGATAGGAGTTGGCTACGCGGAATTGGGGTAAATTAGCGTTCAATCTGTAAGTCTAGGTGGTGCAAAACACTATGGTTTCTCAAAAGTGCGGGGCGGAGTCAAACTTTTTGTCTTCGATTTTGATAATTTTTTGTGAAAACATTTTTGTGGGGGTAGGACTAATTTACTCCTGCCCCCACAAAAATTTATTCAACAAAATATCTCCAGTGGTTCAAAAGTTATGACGGCCAAAAAACGGCGTTTTTTCGACAATTCTGTACGTGCAAGATCGCTCAATGGGTATAGCGATTTACGTTACAAATTATGCACTCAAAGAAAGTGGCTACTTTCTACTTTAATTTGATACTTTGATCGTTAAGATTGGTGCAATATTTGTCGAAATATTGTGTTTCCCGTACAAAAAAACAAGCAAATTTTTCGTTAAAAACACCAAACGACGGCAGTGAATTTGTGAAGTTTGTCCAACCTTTCTTGCCTTCAATATCAAAATCGAAGACAAAACGTTTGACTCCGCACCGCACCTTTAAGGAAGTGGGATTTTTCAAAAAGTAATTTAAAACCATTAATTTAAGAAGGATTATATTTTATCGATATTATTGCTATTTTGTGTAAAAAACATTTGGCAAAGAAATAAAACAAAATGTACCTATTTTATTTATACTTATTAAATAAAATTTTTTTTATAAAATACTTTTTAAATTACACAAAAATAACGTAGTTTAAAAAATAAAAAATGATGGGAGTTGTGTTTAAGAATATTTTGAGGGGTTATGTAAAATTTATTTTAAACAATTGAGTAACGTTTTTTTATCATACCGACGACTACACGTAACGCAATTTAAATAATTCGTGTTTATTATAGTTTATAACCGGTTTAGAGTGGTTCCACAATAACACAGAAGCTTGCCAAACCACTAGCCGGGCATCTCAAAAATAATTTTGTTAGTCCAAAGCATTTCGCAGGTCAATTTTAAGTATTCTAAAATAAGGTGTATTTTCCTCGGTACCTGGTTGAATATTATATTTTATACCATTTATTTAAAATAAATTTAATTGCTGCATTTTTTATAGTTTTGTTTCTATTGCTTATATCACTTTCAGGAAGAAACACCCCAGAGCTTTTTCGAAGACCATGGATTAGGATGATATAAATCGGATCATTTGCAAAACATTTTGTGGTCAAACAACTTTTGTAATTGTTTTTACAACAATATTTTATTAATGTTACGTTGCACGGTACTCTATATACAAAATAACAAACGTTTTTACGTATAAAGTCAAGTGGTAATTTTGTCTGGGTATTTATTTCTCAATTCATTGCTTATGAAAATTAGCCGCCTTTTGATTTGTTATAAATAATCGACATGGAGTTCGAAAACCCGCATTTTTTTAGAAATTGAGCTAAAGTGTGATTTTGTGGTAGTTTGTTAAAGATTATAATGGTATTACCCGAAATATGATGCGAACTCATAGGTGGGTGATGCAGGGTTTACTATTTCTAAATTTTTAATGACGGGAATCCTCATAGAAACTGTATCATTTCTACATTTTTAGCGTAAAAAAACTATAAAAAAAGAAATTAGTCAAAAATTTTTTTGGGTGTATTACGGTATAAGTCTAGAGCAGCTATTATAGCTGAGATCTGCTCATTTAATCTGAAGAAAGCTCCGATGTTGCACATGTATGTTATTTGAATAATTTAATAAATGCTAGGAAGTGCTGCGAAGCTCCAGAGAACATCGCAAGTTATTACTTTATTTCCATTTGCCTTTGTTAAGGCAAAGTATTTCAAACTATTGCGTGTAAAATGTGGTGTTTTTAGCTATTAAAACACAAACGTTAATATTATAAAGTTTCGATCGCGCTTATTTCGACTTTGACCCTTGCGTTAGTACCATCAGAAAATCGGTTACAGCAAACGGCATCAGTCAGAGTCACGCATAGGTGAGCACCGTCTCGGATTTTCAGGGGGTATACCCGACCCCTGAAATTTAAGGGGGGTTCCCAAAAATTTTTGGGTATACCCCAAATACTCTCATTTTTAGCGTTTTTAGTATTGGGGGCACCGCCCCAAATTTTAGGGGGGTGTCATCAGTTTCAAGATTTTTTTTGGGAAGGGGGTATAACCATAGATGGGCAGGGGGTTGGGAGGTTATCCCCCAAAAAAAATCTCGACTATAACCGACACCCCCCCCCCCTAAAATTTGGGGGTACCCCGGACGCCATCCTAAAATTTGGGGGGTCAAAAAGAAGGGACAAAAAGCCCCCCGGGGCGAGAAAGGGGGGGGGGAAGGGGGGGGGGGGTTGTAGGGGGTTCCCAACCCAGTACATTAAAAACGCTAAAAATGGGGGATTTGAGGTATAACCTTAAAACATTTAGAAGGAAACCCCCCCCCCTTTGGGACACCCCCTCCCGGGCGCCGCGGGGGGGCCGGGGGGCCCCCGCACGCCCCGCCCGCGCCCGCCCCGCGCGCGGCGCAGCCCCCCCCCCCCCCCCCCGCTCCCCCCCCCTCCCAAATTTGAGGGGTTGGTATACCCCCTTCAAAAATCTGGGAGGCTGCCCACCTATGAGTATAACCCCCCCAACCATAGGTAGGCAGGAGGAGGGGGGGGGTTGAGGGTTATACCCCCAAAAATCCCGCCAAATATAGCCGACACCTCCCCCCTAAAATTTGGGGGTACCCCGGACACCCCCTAAAACTTGGGGGTTCCCAGTACTAAAAACGCTAAAAATAGGGTATTTGGCGTAGACCCCAAAAAAATTTTCGGGACACCCCCCGCCAAATTTGGGGGGTCGGTTATACCCCCCCTAAATTCCTAGAGGCTGTCCACTTATGCCCCCAACCCCCCTCCCTCTGTCCACCTATAGACTCACGTTTATTTTACACTGATTACGGCTCTTTATGTGTTATGAATCACGCTTGGATATTTTTTTTTAATCTGTCATTACAGTACGCTGTTGTTGACGATAGTTTCGTTTTATGTTGTGATTTTTTTGGTTGTTGAATTGTGTTTATTTATTTATATTTTATCAAATAAAATTACAGTTATAACGTTTCAAATTAAACACACTATATATGGTTTTGCGTGAACGGTTACGGTTTAAAAAAACCTCTGTTATGCATAAAAAAAGGATGTTTGTAAATTTTATTCATAGTTTACAACATCTTTTTGATCAGGGCGAGACGCAACTTTTGAAGGTATAGTCTGTTTTTTTTTCTCATATTCTTAGTTTTAAACCGTTGCGAGACATTAAATTTGCTTCTTAATATATAGGCACCTTGCACTGAAACGCAGTTTATACATGAAGTATGCAATATACATAAGTGTCACCATAATGGATAATTACCGTACTCCTACTTATCTTTTCGTAGTATGCAGATCAACCGTTAAAAAGCGCGCGAAATTTCTATCGGTTGATCTGCATACTACGAAAGATAAGTAGGAGTACGGTAATTATCCATTATGGTGACACTTATGTATATTGCATACTTCATGTATAAACTGTGTTTCAGTGCAAGGTGCGTATAGTAATTTTTCAAGGAATATCATTTTTTGAGCTTTCCACCTCTTAAATGAGTATTTTATTACTGATTTAACCATAGTTAAAACGTACTTACGGTTTTCAAAACTGTTGAACATTAAAAAACTGATATAGTTAACAGTTTTTTAAAAATAATATGCACAAGGCATTAGCTACCGTACTGCGTCATTATTCACAAAACTAGCGCAAAAATGCTTCAGAGCCCTTGGGGGTGCTCCGAAGCTTCAAAAGTCGGAGTTTTGAGGGAGCGTGCGTAACTAATGCTAAAGTAGTAAACAGCAATATGTTTAGTATATTTAGGAAAGTAGCACTGTTTAAAAAATATTTAGCTAACCGTAAAACAAAAAAATCTACTAGCACAATTTACAAAAAAAATTAGGCACAAGGTCGGAAGTGTTCTCGGGACAATAAAAATTTTCGAATTTGCTATAGTCAAAAATAGACATTTATGAGGATACATAAGAAAGCAAGTGCGTCGTGCATAATAACCTAACTAACTTTTTTTAGTAATTTTACTCTACCATACGGCATTGGGGCCCCGTGTATTTTAACGGAGGAAGCTGCGGAGCTCTGCTTAAATTTACATATCAAGTTAATTTACAGTTTTATATATAATTTATTTTGCTCTATCTGCGTTTTAGGGCTTTTTTATCGTTTTAAATAAGTAAAAAAAAATTCACAAAATAATTTGTGGCATCACTTTTGTTTGAATTATTCTGCTGACAGAATGCAGGGGCAAAATTGTGACAATATATTTTTTTTAAAAAAAAAATAAAAGATTTTTATTCCTTTAAAATTTCTAAAATAAAAACCTCACAATTAGTATTAAATTTGGCTGGGGGAACATCACTAATCAAAACCTTAAATTCCGTTTTCAAGCTTTTACTGATCCAGTTTAGCATTATCCATTATGCAACACCAGAGGTTACTCCCTTGTCCCCTCCAACCTCTGACGTCGACTTTTACGCCGACCGATTCCTATATAAATTTAACCGTCAAACATTGTGCCGTTAGCGTGACACTATGAGACAGAATCGTCCTAAAAATAGCAATACGAAACTAACCAAGTACAT
>JASAMX010005236.1:0-32846 GCA_030248175.1 Microlaimidae sp. YZB2_3
TATTGCTTATCAAAAGAACAGTTTATAAGGTTGAAGCAGAGTACACCTATAATTCTTTTGGTAGTGTGATGACCAAAAGAAAAAAAGGCAAAAATAACCAGGGGGCGCTGAAAAATTGAACAGTTAAATTATTGAAAAATTCCGCGGATACAAGAAACTGAACCCGTAACCTCCAAAGTCGACTCTGGCGTGCTGATTCCATCACACCCACTAGGCCGGAAAATGACACTGGAAAAAAAAATAATTGCCTTTTATTAACGCTTGTACTTTGAGTTTTCACGAAAAAGGGAACACATACGCCGTGTATGCTCACACTTCCCACCAAGTAAAAGTGGTCTGAGCCCTCTTCCCTCTCAATCCGCACACCTCCACCGAGCCCCAACAAACCCGTTTCTCCGGACGGGGGGTACACTGCAATGTATATACCCGGGAGGTGGATATCGGCCACCAAATACTCGTCAAATTGTACCCAAAAGTAGAAGCGGAGCAATACCCAGGCGCTGAAAAATGAGCGATATTGACAATCTAAACCTGTAATCTCCAGCCTCAGTACCTCATTGCACCCCTGACGCGCGTTACACCATTGCTCGACAGTGTTACATTACAATTCTTGTATCAGTATAGGCGTAGATATTTCTGAAACATTAACACCACGGGAGCTCTGTGACATCTTAGTAAAGGCAAAATCTCAATAATAACAAACAATAATTTTTAATTTTTTTTAAACACAAAATAAAATTTAATTCTGGGAAAAGTTTTCGTCTAGATAGAAACGTGTTGGATGGCGCGCGCGCGCACTGCGCGCAAAAAACCCGCCTTTAAACTGCCGCCATTTAGGAATTTAAAAGAAATTAAAGTAAAAAAAATTTATAAGAAGACGGTTTTGAAAACTAATTGATAATATTATTATTTCTAACTTTAAAATTTACAACCATGTCGTTATAAATATATCTCGTTTTTACTCGACTTTTTTTACTCGACTTTTTTAGAGGTTAAGTTTACGCGTTACTAAGCCTAAGCGAAATTGCAAAAAACAACCTAAACTTTTTTGGCGCAGCTATTTGTCAAAGCTCAGGTTTTTTTAAGGGTTGTATTAGGCTTAGGAATAACGTTTAGGTTAGTCCTTAACAAAAAGTCGAGTAAAACCAAATCAGCCTAAATTCCCGCTGAGTGTTGCGCGGCGCGCGCTCAAAATTGGTAACTGCTTTTATATTGTTAGCTATGCTGCTAGGAATAAAATGCCCCACGGCGGAATAGGTTCTAGTCTGCTGAGCTACTTTCTTAAAAAGGAGGTCTCTGTGAAAAAAAAAAACAACTCGGTTTTGTTTTCAATTTTTTGAAGAATAAAAAAAGCATTACAGTTTTTTTTACTATAAAAAATTGTTAAAAGATGTAAATATGAGATTAAAATTATTTAATTACATATAACTGAGTTAAAACCTTTTTTAAATGCGGCGGTTTAGCAGCTATTTGACGGCAGTTTGGCGGCAGCTTTGGCGGCGCACATCCAACACGTAGATAGAAGCATCATCCGAAACTTTTAGCTTTGCAAACTTAAATATATCTCAAAATAATTTACTTAGCTTAGGATGTTTTTTACATGCACTAATGCTTTGAACTATTTTTAAATAAATTGAAACAGATATAATAAAGATTCTCCAAATCAAAATAACTTTTATTTTGGCTAAACGATTCAGATTTAGTTTCAAATTATTATCAAAAGCTTAGCGAAAGTTAAAAGCGCGCGAAATCATTTCGAAAAAATTTTTTAGCGGTTTTACTTCGTATTTATTGCTCTGTCGTTTCCTGCCCAAATGTGGTTTAAATTTTGTTTTTACTTTGAAAGAATAATAAAAATAAAAAAAAACAGAAAATATATAATAATAATAATGATATTTCATGCTGATACATATTAGCACAACCTAAAAAAATTTTAAAATAGCGATTATCTAAAAGATATTGAAATCCAAAAATCCAAAAAGCTTACCTAAATCATTTAATGCTAATGCATATGAAAAAGCTTTGCTAACAGATTGTAAACAAAAAGGATCTGTAGTTGCCGTATGATATTAGACAATATTCGTAAAATGATTAAAAATTATGTAATAATTGACTAATCTTAAGCATATAGTTAAGAGTGGAAACTTTTTTGCAGGGACCAGTCAGCCAACGAGATAAGACCCAATCTTTTACGACTTAATTCAGTATGGATATTTTTATAGACAAGGAGAGAATCGGATTAAAAAGCTAATAAAAACTACTTTTGTCATGTTTATATTTAAAAATATAAATACTGTTTTATAAAGATTTTTATATAAATAAAAGTCAAATTTACATTATTTAAAAAATTATACTGTATATTATTAATTTTTAATTTCGAAATAAAAAAAATACAAATCCAAAAACAAATTTTATTTGACTTTGCATTGGTTCACATTATTAGTTTAAATTATAAAAATTTAATTCCTCTGTAATGTTTGATTATGTTCAGTATATTGTAACTTTTTAAAAATAGAATTGATGTCACTTTTAAAATTATGTGAGCCAAATCCGAAAGCCAATCCACAATCCTGGTAATCCTTGGTTAATCGCGCTATGAATGCGGCTACAGTAGCTCTTTGCAGTTATTCTGAAACGCAAAAAAATCCAATTAAAGACTAACTGAAACAAATTATTATGATATATTTTTGTCTAAAACCTTTGCACAAGCCACGTGGTATTCAATGTTACAATGAATTTAAAATGATAATAAGTAAACACTTGTAATGATTTTACTGTAAAATAACCATTATTTAAAACACACAAAAAAAAAAAAACAATTGATTTTAAGAAAATTCAAAACTGTATTATTTTTAGTGGTCAGAATTAAAAAAAAATTAAACTTTTAGAAAATACAGTAGCTAACTTTAGGAAAATTTTACTAAAATCAATTGAAATTATTAACAATTACATTTCATACTGCTAAAAACACAATAACGAAAGGGTTAAAAACATAATAAAAAATATCTGTCAATCTACTGAGCATATTGAAACACCCCATTGCAGTACAATAGTAGTTGCGGAATGCAACTGGCCAACTTGAAAAACACTTGAAATGAATCAATCTATCTCGATAACCAAAAGATGTTTTTGGTAATATGCTTACAGTTGATAATAATTTCGAAAAGTTTAATTCCATACATTTTATATTTTGTGATACTAACTATTTTCTAATTTGATCTAATAGGACTGAATTAGCAATCCAAAGCCATTCCGGAGTCAACTTATTTTCAGCTCAGGGGTCTGCAATTAACTGACTATAACTAGCTATTTGCATCAGTTATTTTGTTAAAATTATAAAAAAGACCTAAAAAAGAACAAAATAACATAAAACCTATTTAAAGTTTTATATAAAGTACGAACTGAAGTTTTTTTGCTTTAACTGCGGTTACGGAGCATGATAATAATTACTCTGGTATTAGCAAGAATATTTATCACAAGAGGCTATCCGCTGTCCAGGTAAATTTTGCCAAAATTTTGTGAAGTCGCACTTTCGTGTGCGATCTAATCCGCACTATCTGCAAGTTTTCCCGCTATCTGCGGTTATTTTACTCTGGTATGAACGGTTATCCGCTATCCGCTATCCGCTATCCGAGGTAATTCCGGTGTGAACTGACTATCCGCTATCCGCTATCTGCTATCCGCTATCCGCTATCCGTCGGTGTGAACTGGCCTTTAGTTTTCTCGCAGTGGGGACTGCGACTTCTTTCGCACTCTATGCTGCTTTATTCGCACTGCGATTATTTTCGCACTGCAAGTCTGGCTACGCAACAAAAAAAACACAGACGCCGGTAGTCATTTTCAAAGGAGTAAAACACTTCGAAACTTGTTTTATTTAATTTTAAAACGTTGGAAAGTTACTTTATTTTATTAAAACTAAAAAGTTTTAACATCTTAAGGTAAAAAAACGACTTTTACTCACTTAAACACAAAATTTTCGCTCCGTTTTGTTTTTATTTTTTTTGTTGTGCAGCCTAACTCGCAGTGCCAAAATAATCGCAGTGCGAATAAAGCAGCAAAGAGTGCGAAAGAAGTCGCAGTCCCCACTGCGAAAAAACTAACACTGTGTAAAATAATCGCAGCGCGGGAAAACTTGCAGAAAGTGGCGGGTTTTTGCAAGAAAAGTCGCACACGAATTCGAAAGTGTGGCTTTTCTTGCAAAATTTTGGTCAGAAATTTAGTGTACAGTCGGACATTCTCTTGTGTTATATATTCTTGCTAATACCTATGTTAGTAATCCTATTATTCAATATCATGATCCGGAGCTCCGGCCATTTAAAGCAAAAAAACTTCAGATTTTTGTACTTTATATAAAACTTTAAATAGGTTTTATGTTATTTTGTTCTTTTTTAGGTCTTTTTTATAAGTTTTTGACAAAATAACTTATGCTAATAGCTAATTATACGGTTAGTTTAAAATTGGACAGACCCCTGGAGCTGTGAGAGCTGCTCCGGAGCTCGAAGATCTGGGGATTGCTAATTCAGGTCCTATTCATAATCATAATTATAAAAAATTTAGAATCATAAAATATAAAATGTATGGAATTAAACTTTTCGAAATTATTATGAACTGTAAGTATATTACCAAAAACATCTTTTGGTTAGCGAGTTACATTGATTCATTTCAATTGTTTTTCAAGGTGGCCAGTTACATTCCGCAATTAGCTAGAATTGATCCTTCCAAATGGGGTGTTTCCATATGCACAGTAGATGGACAGAGGTAATCGTTTTATTATTTTTTTAACCCTTTCGTGCTTGTGTTTTTCTAGCAGTATGAAATTTAGAATTCGTTAATAATTAACGGATTTTGGTAAAATTTTCCTGAAAGTTAGCTACTGTATAGTCTAAAAGTTTAATTTTTTTTTTAAATTCCGACCACTAAAAATAATACATTTTTGAAATAGATTCGGTAAAACTAGATTGTTTTTTTAGTCTTCTTTGTGATATGTTTTATAATTAATTGTTATTTTACAGTAACAAACATTAAGCGTAGCTGTTTACTTATTATCATTTTAAATTCGATTGCTAACATTGAATACCACGTGGCTTGTGCAATGGTTTTTGAGACTAAAAACAAACGATCATAATAATTTGTTTCAGTTAGTCTTTAATTGGATTTTTTTGCGTTTCAGAATAACTGCAAAGAGCTACTGTAGCCGCACTCATAAAGCGCGATTAACCAAGGATTAGCCGAGGATTGTGGATTGGCTTTTGCATTGGCTCACATAATAAAATATAAATTGATAAAAGACTCAATTTCTCTAAATAATGATTAACAATTTACAATAAACCTAGAACATAATCAAACATTACAGAGGAATTAAATTTTTATCAATTTAAACTAATAATGTGAACCAATGCAAAGTCGAAATAAAATTCGTTTTTTTATTTGTATTTTTTTTATTTTGAAATTAAAAATTAACAATATCATGTATTTAACTTTTTTTTAAATAATCGTAAATTTGACTATTATTTATATAAAAATACTTTAGTTAAAACAGTATTTATATTTTTAAAGTCATAAAACATGACAAAAAAGTCAGTTTTTATTAGCTTTTTAATCCGATTCTCTCCTTGTCTATAAAAAATAGGTCCATACTTAATCCTTAGTTAATCCTTTGTTAATCGGGCTTTATGAGTGCGGCTACTGGTCCACTGCAAAAAAATTTCTACTCTAACTATATGTTTTATAAATATTAGTCAATTATTACATAATTTTTAATCATTTTATGAATATTGTTTAGAATATCATATGGCAATTACAACGATCCTTTTAGTTTACAATCTGTTAGCAAAGCTTTTTCATATGCATTAGCATTAAATGATTTAGGTAAGCTTTTTGGATTTTTGGATTTCGATTTTTAGATAATCGCTATTTTAAAATTTTTTTAGGTTGTGCTAATATGTATCAGCATGAAATATCATTATTATTATTATATATTTTTCTGTTTTTTTTTATTTTTATTATTATTTCAAAGTAAAAACAAAATTTAAACCACATTTGGGCAGGAAACGACAAAGCAATAAATACGAAGTAAAACCGCTAAAAAATTTTTTGGAAATGATTTGGCGCGCTTTTAACTTTCGCTAAGCTTTTGATAATAATTTGAAACTAAAACTGAATAGTTTAGCCAAAATAAAAGTTATTTTGATTTGGAGAATCTTTATTATATCTGTTTCAATTTATTTAAAATAGTTCAAAGCATTAGTGCATGTAAAAAACATCCTAAGCTACGTAAATTATTTTGAGTATATTTAAGTTTGCAAAGCTAAAAGTTTCGGATGATGCTTCTATCTACGTGTTGGATGTGCGCCGCCAAAGCTGCCGCCAAACTGCCGTCAAATAGCTGCTAAACCGCCGCATTTAAAAAAGGTTTTAACTCAGTTATATGTAATTAAATAATTTTAATCTCATATTTACATCTTTTAACAATTTTTTATAGTACAAAAAACTGTAATGTTTTTTTTATTCTTCAAAAAAATTGAAAACAAAACCGAGTTGTTTTTTTTTCACGGAGACCTCCTTTTTAGAAAGTAGCTGAGCAGACTATAGCCTATTGCGCCGTGGGGCATTTTATTCTAGCAGCATAGCTATCAATATAAAAGCAGTTACCAATTTTCAGCGCGCGCCGCGCAAACATTTCAGCGGGAAATTTAGGCTAATTTGGTTTTACTCGACTTTTTGTTAAGGTTAAGCCTATGCGTTCCTAAGCCTAATAGAACCCTTAAAAACAACCTAAACTTTAACAAATAGCTGCGCGAAAAAAGTTTAGGTTGTTTTTTAGGCTTTGCTTAGGCTTAGTAACGCGTAAACTTAACCTTTAAAAAAGTCGAGTAAAAGCGAGATTGTATTTATAACACATTTTTGTAAATTTTAAAGTTAGAAAAATAAACTATGAATTAGTTAAAACCGTCTTATTATAAATTTTTTTTACTTTAACGCCTTAATTCCTAAATGGCGGCAGTTTAAAGGCGGTTTGGCGGCAGTGTGGCGGCGCACATCCAACACGTTTCTATCTAAACAAACTTTTAGAATTAAATTTTATTTTGTGTTTAAAAAAATTAAAAATTATTGTTTGTTATTGAGATTTTGTTACTAATGTCACAACTCCCGTTGTGTTAATGTTTCAGAAATATGACGCCTTATAAATACAAGTTGTAATGTAACACTGTCGAGCGATGGTGTAACGCAGCACGTCAGTCAATGAGGTACTGAGGCTGGAGATTACAGGTTCAAGTTGTGTATCGCTCATTTTTCAGCGCCTGGTTATTTCCGCTTCTACTTTGGGTCGTCACATATTTGGTGGCCGATACACACCTCCGGGTATATACATACCAGTGTACCCCCCGTGCCACAGTAGATAAACGGGCTTGTTGGGGCTGGTGGAGGTGTGCGGATTGAATGGAAGAGGATCAGAGCAGCTTTTCACTTTGTGGGAAGGTGTGACATATACGGCGTATGTGTTCTTTTCGTGAAAACTCAAAGTACAAGCGTTAATAAAAGGCAATTATTTTTTCCATGTCATTTTCCGGCCTATGGTGTAATGGATAGCACGCCAGAGTCGACTTTGGAGGTTACGGGTTCAGTTCCTGTATCGGCCAAATTTTTCAATAAATTTAACTGTTCAAATTTTTCAGCGCCTGGTTATTTTTGCTTTTTTCTTTTGGTCATCACACTACCAAAAGAATTATAGGTGTACTCTGCTTATATCAAAATTATATAACATTTTATATATTATTTTTCTTTATAAACTGTTCTTTTTTTGAAAACGGTCAATTCATAAATTTTATACTAAAATAGCCAAAAATTCTCATCAACAGTAATATGATACAAGTACTGTTTTATCATGTGGTATATATGCATCGAAATACAAAATATGAATATCTGCTGTTAACATATCTGCTGTCTGCTGTAAAAATATCTGTTATTTTGCCTGTTATCTGTTACATATTTGAATTTACATAACTAAAGCAATAATCGGAATAAAAAAAAGTAAATTTTGTCTTCAAAATTATAGCGATGGAAATATAAGCTATAATTTAAAATACTTGGACTTTTTCTATATATTAAAATATAAAATTCTACAACGTTAGAAAAAAAAAAGCTTAAAAGCATTTTCGTTTTTTATTATTATTGTAATTAATTTTCAATAATTTTTATAAACAGCATAAATTTCTCATTTTAAAATTTATATTAAAAGATTAATTTTTTGTATAAATATATAAATATAAATATTTGAGGTGCCGACTATGTACATAGATATGTTGGGCAAGAGCCATCTGGACGGATATTTGATGCAATATGTTTGGATCACGACAGTATGGTTTTTTTGTTTAGAATGAACTTGATTAATCAATCAATATAGAGTTAGATTATTAGTTTTTTTTCTAAACGTAATTTTGTTTATCTCAATTTCCACAGTACAAAACTTTTTATAAAACGACATTCTTACATTTTTAAACAATGCTACATATGACCCGACTTTATTCAGATATTTCTTTGTGCTAAAACGGAGGGACTTCAAAAATAAATTTTTTTACTTGTTGGCTTGTTCAATTTGTTTTACCGGTCATTTCCATTTTGTTTTATATTTTTATGTTTATTTTTACTAATTTGATTTTTTTGCTTTAGATCGGCCACATAACCCCTTAATCAATGCTGGATCCCTGGTGGTATCAGCAATGATTAAAAATAGTTGGAAACTTGCTGATAGATTTGATTATGTGAGTGATTATTACAACAACATGATCTAAAAACTTTAAGTTTAAAATTTAAAGCACATTTTTAACTCAAAAAAAACGTTAAACATTTGTCCATATTAGTTTGTAGGACTTTTTATTAAATCAATACTTTTTTGTTTGATTTTAAATCGATTTTTTCTTTGTTTTAGTGCATGACGATGTTCAAAAAAATGTCTGGAGAAGGTTTCATTGGTTTCAATAATCCGATATTTTTGTCAGAACGAGAGTCTTCCGATCGTAATCATGCCCTTTTTTATTATCTCAGAGAACATAAGGTAATTAAATGAAGTAATTCATATGTACGTAGCCACAACTTTATCATATTTATTTATTCTTAATTGGCGTATCGTAAAATCTTATTACTTGTATTTTAACTGAAAGAAAATATATGTACACTCTCTTATCTGATGTTTTTATATCCCAAACGTAATGCTCGTAATTTTAGCAGTTTATGATAAGAGGAGCTCTAGCGCATTAATCCTTTGTGATTTTTGAATCCAAAAAAAGGAGAAAGGGGGACGCGCCAATACAGCTCACTGTTTGTTATGTTAAAAGATTTGAAAGCGAAATTATTATGCTAAATTTTAAGTGAACGAAAATGTAAAAACATTGTATTTCATATTTCTGTTATTATTAAAAATGTTTTTTTATTATTAAATAATAAATTTAATAAACATATAAATTTTATATTTTATTAAATGTTATGAACAGCAACTCCCATTGTATATGGTAAGATTTGGATACAAAAACAAACGAATTTGATAATAAAATTTAAAGAATAACAATTTTAAAATTAATTACCTGTTTAGGACTACAATTAATTATCTTAATTTTGTATTTAGTGTTTTCCGGAAGAGCTGAATTTGGATCACACTTTGGATTTTTATTTCCAACTTTGCTCGATGGAAATCACTTGTGAATCTGGTTCTGTCATGGCAGCTACTCTGGCTAATGGTGAGTTAAACTCTTAGATTAATTCGTCCAATTTAGACATTTTTATAACATTAATTTTTTCGCACCGTTTTATAAATAATTTTAATTTCTCATGCTTTTGTTTTTATTCGAAGAAACAGTTTAAACGACTACACGTTTTTTAAGATTTTGCCTTAAAGTGTCGATAGAATATTTTTGTGTGGTTTTGATAAGTATAATAGATAATTCTGTGTGTTGTAGGTGGTGTGTGTCCAACCACAGGAGAAAAGGTGCTCAGTAACAGGTCTTGCAGGGATACATTATCACTGATGTATTCCTGTGGCATGTACGACTACAGTGGCCAGTTCGCATTTAGGGTAAATTTTTAAATTTAAAATAATTTATATTTACTAATGTTCAAGATTTTTATAATAATTGTGAATTCATTTCGTGGAATTGGTTGCAGTGAGAAAAGCAAGGTTATATGTCTGATTGCGCACGCAAACTAGACTGTACAAATCCACTAGGCTGTAATACTGGTTCTTGTGTTAATTTGTTTTTGTGTTTATTTCTTAAACATTGCGAATGCAATTTAGCGGAATTGGCCACAGTGCTCATTGATAGGCAATAAGAGTGAAATCAAACTTAACTAATAGATTCGTTAAGCTGTAAACCTGGTTTTACTATGAGGAATTTTTACGTATAAATGATGTAATGAAAAACGACTGGTATATTTATTTTAGCACAATTGGCAAAAATAATTGACAAAAAAATCCACCACAAGAAATTCAATTCCCAAATTTAGGAAACTTTATATTAAAAGATGTGTTAATTTTTAAGGTTGGTCTTCCGGCTAAGTGCGGTTACAGTGGTGTTATGATGATGGTTGTTCCAAATGTCATGGGTATCTGCCTGTTCTCGCCGGCTTTAAGTTCACTGCGAACTCCTCTTAGAGGAGTAAAATTTGCAGAGGTGCATTTTTTGATATTTTATTTTAATACTCAAGTGTAAAAAATTTTCTGTCTGTTTAATTAAAAACGTTTAAACTAAAAATAAAGAAAATTGCCATATTGTGTCCAACCAGTACTGAGCCACCGGGTGCGCTCTTACTTTTCAAGTTTAAAATGTACAAAATAAAGGTTTTAAACTATTTAAGAAAGAACCTTAAAGTAATTGAAAGGACTTTTTAGTAAACAGTATGGGTACGGACGGAATTTTAATCAAAAATATTTTTTTTGCAGTTCACATTATCTGGTTAGTTAAATTGTTCAAAATATTAAAATCATACCCAAAAAAATGTTGAATTTCGGCACTTGCCAATTAATGTAGAAGTTATATAAATTCATTTAGCATATTGAAATAAATTTTTTTGTCTTGATCAGTTAATAATTTTAGGAATTTGTTGAAAAATTTAATTTTCACAATTATGATAGTCTTTTAAATGCTGAATCTCAAAAAGTGGATCCCAGGAAACATTTAAACGAATTACATGGGGAACAAATTGTTAATCTGTTGTTTTCCGCAAAAGCTGGCGATATAAGTGCTTTGAAAAGGTACAATGATTTTATAGCATATAGTTCAAGAGCCAAATGTTTTTTATTTCAGCAAGTTTTTTATCTTTGTGACTATATCTAAAATTGCAAAACCGTTTATATCATGGATGGCGCGAAAGCACTACGAGGCGATTTAGCCCCGTGGCGCCGCGCCAACCATTATTAGAGAAATTTTGGAAATCAGAACCATCTTCTTCATCTTCTAATCGATATTCCTTTTTCGTTACTGATTGATCAAAAATAAACATGGGCTTAGTGGAAAGAAGAAAGTATTACGTAACTTTCTTAGGAAGCACTTTTTTCATTTAGGTCCTTGTTATCGATTTATTGATCAAAATAAAAAAACTGAAAAAATTGACAAATAAAAAATTCCAACCGCACAATAACAGCCTTTTGGCAACAATAAGGATTGTACAGAGCAGACAACAAACGGACCCTCATAGAAACCGCACAAAAATAGCAGAAGGCGGTTGGCAGAAACCAAACCAGTTCCCAGCGCCATCTATTTCAATCGCGCGGAAAACGGCGAAAACGACAAAATACCTTTTTTTAATTTTTGCATTACTGATGACAAAATTAATTCAAAGTTTTATTTAAAACAATAATATTTAGCATCCACGGCGCGGGAACGCCACGCGGCGGATAAGCCCCACAGCACCATGCACACTATAATTAGAGAACGTTGGGAAATTTTTTTTAATTGCCAACTATAATCAGGACGTGGATAAAATTTGTAATTCATGTTTACTTTCTTCTTCTGATTTTTTTTTTTAAAAAATAATTGCAATTATCGAAAGCGCAGGAGAGCCCACTGCGATTTAGCCTCAAAGCGCCGCGCCAACTATAACTAGAGCACCAAGTAATTTTTTGTAATTCATGTTAATCTTCTTCTTATTTTTATTATTATTTCTCTTTCAAACAATATAATTCCAATCATCGGTGGTGCGGGGGCGCCACACTGCAATTTAGCCGATGGCACCGCGCCAACTATGATTAGAAAACGTGGATAAATTTTGTAATTCATGTTCATCATCTTCTTATCATTATTATTTCTATTTCAAAAAATATAATTGCAATCATTAGTGTTGGAAATGCCACACGGCGATTTAGGCTCACTCCACGTTGTCAACTATATCTAAAGCACGTGGGTAAATTTTGTAATTAATGTTTATCTTTTTCTTCTTCTTACTTTTTATTTCAAAATATATAATTGAATTTTTGGTGGCACTGGAGCGCCACTACACCACGCTAACTATAATTAAAGACCGTGGGTAAATTTTTTAATTTAAATTCATCTTCTTCATCTTATTATTTTTTATTTTTATTATAAATGAATATTGGTGACGTGGGAGCACCACATGGAAATAAAGTCCCATGGCACGGCGCAAACTATAATTAAAAAACGTGTGTTTTTCAAACGCTTATATCTTAAAACCGATATTCCTCCCTCGTTTTTTTTTACTGATTGATCAGAAAGAAAAATGGGCTCTTTGAAAAACGTAGAAAATCCCGCCATAATTTTCTTAGGAGCGATTTTTTATTAATAAATGATCCGTGTTCTATTCATAATATCAAAACTGTTAAAAAAGTATATCGCCTCAACGGAATGATTATAAACATATAAACCCTCAACGGAATATACTAACAGCAATTTATGAAAGCGCGAAATCGCCACTGCTTCAAATTTATAGTTATTTCTTACATATACAAATATAACCTTCTAATTGAAAAAGTGGCGATTTCGCGCTTATCAAAGATTGTTGTGAGTATGATTTTTTCAATTTACATTTCATAAGACTTAAAAAATGCAACAGTGCTGTGTGATTAGTTCAATAAACCAAATGCAAATTTCCTATATTCCACATAATGTCCATCTCAGACTAGTCCACAACTTTTCTGTCTATTCGCCCAGGGAAAAATCTCCCTTTTTCCCTGCTCTATTCTTAGAGAATTTTTCAAGGCTAGTAATATTAATAAAAGCAAGAGCATAATGAAATAAATATGTGAGCTCATTGCGATGCTATCAATGTTATATTCCTAAATGTTACTTTTTAAAGATTTTATTTTCTCTCCGCGTTTAGTTTAGTAGTGTCATATCTATCTGAATATTGTTTTATTTCTTTTTCAATGTTCATTAATTATATATAATATTATTTTTAGATGTTTGATGCAAGGGATGAATTTGGATTTACCTGATTACGACGGTAGAACTGCGCTACACGTTGCTGCGTGTGAAGGTCATCTGCATATCATTAGGTTTTTATTAGAACAGGGTAAAGCTCAGGTCTCTTCAACAGATAGGTAAAGCCTGTGCATTTTAGATTTTAATTACATGGTTTTCAAAAACTGTGAACATTTTGGAAAATACCATTTTTATTTTGAATACATATAGATAATGCTGTAATTTATTTTAATGGATAAATATATGTTTTTATATTATTGCTAAATGAAAACCGTGCGTTTTAAACTGCCCATTACACCACAAAGCAGCAAAACTCATAGTTGGGCGCCTTATGTATATTTTTTCCAGCCGAAAAACACTCCCCATCATCGCAGCACACTTTAGTATAAATCAAGTGCAGATTTTTATGTTTTCATCACGCGCGATGACCTCCGGCCATTTGAGAGAAAAAGTTGATAAGTTTTACACCGTCTATCGTTACGAGCGTTTATATAGACTAGTTCGGATAAGGGTTAAGGATAAGGATAAGGATAAGGGTTTTTTAGTGTTAGGAAGAGGGTACATGACTACTAGCGCCAATTATATGTAGAGGGAAAATTGAGAAACAGCGAGCGACTAGTACATTTTACGGTTTAAAATATTTCAAATATTTATTGGTTTAAAATCTCGACCCCTTCTCTTCAAAATTTCTTAAATACTTTTTAAATATTGCAAAAGCAAAAGCAGTTTTTGAGAATTTTCAGTTTTCTGCCGTTTCCCAGTTTTTTAATGTTTCAATTACAGAAAATGCTTAATTTAAAAGTTTGGAATGGACTTTTTAAAATTAATTTTTAAGTTTTGAATAGTTTTACAAGCAAAACATTAAAAAACTATGTAGGTTTAAAATTAGTTTAAAAGCACAAATTTCATCTTTATTTTTACTAATTTGAAATTACTGTTCATGAGAATATTATTTTAGTGGTGATTTTAAACTATTGTGACGTTTAATTAAAAAACAAGAATTTATTTAGCGCAAACTGATATATTACAGCACTTCAACGTAGTGAAACATATCATCGTGTAGCATTTTTTATGAAGTATGGGTTTAAACTTAAGAAACTAAAAAAGCTAAGATTTTTTCAAATTTTATTTTTTTCTTTTTGTACCCTCTCTCGTACAGTAAAAGACGCTTATTCCGAACTAGTCTATTATTCAATTATTACTTTTGCAATCATTCAGCTAATAAAAAGAATAAAAAAGTGAAAAACAAACCACGCTTGGGGTTTACAATGCCGTGTTAATAAAAATGTTTTCAACGGGATGCTTTAAAGGGTTTAAATGTAGAAAAAGCATAGGGTTAAATGAAACAAACTATGAAAATGTTGTATTTGCTTAATTTTTGCATAAATTGACGTTTCATGTATAAGCTCAACCCGCTCCCGTGATTCTCTTTTTTTCAATAAAAATGTTTTTGTAAATGTTTTAATTGCCGTTATTTTCGCTGGTAATTAGGGCCGAGATTCATAAAGCGGGGTTATCCCCGTGTTGGTTAATCCCAGGTTAAGCCCCGATTAATCTTATTTTGAAGTTAGTCCGGGATTGCACCCTAATTAGTCCGAACTTAATCCGAGATTAACTAACACAGTGCCAGCACGGAAATAGCCCTGTTTTGTGAATCTCGGCCCAGAGTTCGTTCGCGTCATTACTTTTTCCCCATTGGGGCGGACCACTGCGATCGCACCATGATTACCATCGAAAATAACGGGAATTAATACATTTGCAAAAACACTTTTCACCGACCTAACCAGGAAAAAGACAATCACGGGAACCGGGTTAGTTGCACAGACTTTAATTCTCATTTTCTGTGATAAAGATGAATTTTACAAGACGTTTTATTTAGCTGATTGTCCCATTTCTCATTTATTTAAATTAAATATAACTTAAATTAAGCATATTGTAATAAATTAATACGAATTACATCTAGATAAGTTACATTTTATGACAAATATTTTTTGCATTTATTATTTGTTATTATTATATTTAGGTGGAGTCGTACGGCTTTGGACGATGCCAAGCAGTTCAAGCAAACGGCTTGCGCACGCTACTTGGAGGCTTGGGCTAAAAAATCTGAACAATCTAACTTAGCTGTCAAAGAAACAAAACAGCATTACGTTGACACGGACTAATAAATTAAAACTTTCATTAGCAAAAAGCGCCCTCAAGGAATTGAGACATAGAATATATTTGCTTCATAGATAAACATCAATATCAACACCGGTGGAAGATAATCAACGTTGAAAAATGCGGGTTATTTTGAAAAAAAATATGAAAAGACGTGAAACTATAGTTTGCATATTTTGTTTAAGATTATTTCTTCCTTAAAAAATGACCCCTCAGTTGCTTAGTTCTGTGTTGAAATATAATTAATTTTTTTTAATTTCTGTGTACAGAAAATAGAGACCACCTATTTTTTATTTAAGTTAATGTTAAGACATTATCAATGATCGAAATTAGTAAGAAATAAATAATTGAAGTTTTTCGAAATTATTAAATAATGTGTTTAAAAAATTTTTTTCTTTAGCAAAAGTTACATTAATTAAGAGAAATTTGGAAATCTTACACATAATATTTAAGTGAAACTTATAATACAAAAACGCATCTAAGCTTATAAAATAAAAACTCCACTTTATATTAAAACCAGTGCACTTAATAAAAATTCGAATGCTTGGAACTTTCCACCAAAAGTTTCAATCTGCACAAAAATCATTGTATAAATAGTGTAAACAAATTTCCGTGAAGTCAAAATTTGTTGTGTAATTTGTTTTCTGCGGTAGAAAACCAGTTATTACCTGTGCAGCGCGAAAGTAAAACCAAGCGGATTCTCAGCAGGCGACACTTTTGCATAGAAAATACTAGTTTTAAGCTCAGAAAATAATTTCCACACCAAATGTTGACTTCACGGAATTTTGTCAATCCACGAAAGGGTGACGTTAACTCTTCAATTCAATCAATTGGTATGATCTCAATAGATTAAAACTTGATATATTTTTGGTGAAAAACAAAAATATAGACAGAATTAACTAAAGGTAAACCCAACGTGGCTGCAACAGTTGTTTGTTGGATTAAAATATGCCCCCCCATTAAGTAACCATTCAAATCACGATAATCTGACGTCACTTTATCAGCCAATTAGATTTGATTTAATGCCGAGTATTTGTTTGATAAAGTGACGTCAGATTTTCATAATTTTAGTGATTACTTAATGGGGGCATTTTTTATCCAGCGAACAACTGTTGCAGCCTCGTTGGGTTTACCTTTGGGTCTTATATTACAGATAAACAGCAGATATTGAGCCTGTGAATCGAGCCTATTGAGCCTTAAAATCGAATGAGGCCTGCCATTTATTAGACCATACAGCGGACAACTAAAAAAACCCCGTATTTGTTATCAAATTTTGTTTGCGATCACATAAATCAGATAGGAATGATTATACAGGACACACACCACATATACGTGATACTTTATACATTTCACGCCAAAATAATGTAAATCTGAAGTAATTTTTCAACACCAATAGGCAATTTAATGCAATAGGAATTCGTTCAATTAATTAACTGTGCAATTTTAATTACTTAAGTTAAAAAAACGCAAAAAAAATTCTTTAAAAATTTATGTCGAAGTAATATGGTTGCCCCTGATGTTTTCCGGCTCTTATGTCTTTAATGCTATAAAGACCAAATTTTGATCTATTGTTTTACAAATTTAGAATCGATTGAGTTGAGTAAACTTAAAAAGCTTAATTTATGGAGCGTTTCCATTTGACGCCAAAATAATGTAAATCTAGAGTAATTTTTTAAATTTATAATAGGTATCTTTAATTGATGAGATATTTCGTTCAATTAATTAATTGTGCAATTTTAATTATTTAGTTAAAGAAACGAAAAAAATTAATTATATTTCAACACAGAACTAAGCAACTGAGGGGTCATTTTTTAAGGAAGAAATAATCTTAAACAAAATATGCCAAACTATAGTTTCACGTCTTTTCATATTTTTTTTCAAAATAACACTCATTTTTAAACATTAATTATACTTCACAGGTGTTGATATTGATGTTTATCTATGAAGCAAATATATTATGTCTCAATTCCTTGAGGGCGCTTTTTGTGTAATGAAAGTTTTAATTTATTAGTCCATGTAAACATAATGCTGTTTTGTTTCTTTGACAGCTAGCTTAGATATTTCTGATTTTTTAGCCCAAGCCTCCAAGTAGCGTGCGCAAGCCGTTTGCTTGAACTGCTTGGCATCGTCCAAAGCCGTACGACTCCACCTTAAATATAATAATAACAAATAATAAATGTAAAAAATATTTGTCATAAAATGTAACTTATTTAAATATAATTCGTATTAATTTATTACAATATGCTTAATTTAAGTTATATTTAATTTAAATAAATGAGAAATGGGACAATCAGCTAAATAAAACGTTTTGTAAAATTCATCTTTATCACAGAAAATGAGAATTAAAGTCTGTGCAACTAACCCGGTTCAGTGATTGTCTTTTTCTGGTTAGGTCAGTGAAAAGTGTTTTTGTAAATGCATTTAATTCCATTATTTTCGATCGTAATCATGGTACGATCGCAGTGGTCCGCCCCAATGGGGAAAAATTAATGACGCGAACGAACTCTAGGCCGAGATTCACAAAACAGGGGCTATTTCCGTGCTGGCACTGTGTTAGTTAATCTAGGATTAAATTGGGACTAATTAGGGTGCAATCCCGGACTAACTTCAAAATAAGATTAATCGGGGCTTAACCTGGGATTAACCCAACACGGGGATAACCCCGCTTAATTAAATCTCGGCCTTAATTACCAGCGAAAATAACGGCTATTAAAAACATTTACAAAAACATTTTTATTGAAAAAAAGAGAAGCCCGGGAGCGGGTTGAGCTTATACATGAAACGTCAAATTATGCAAAAATTAAGCAAATACAACATTTTCATAGTTTGTTTCAGTTAACCCTATGCTTTTTCTACATTTAAACCCTTTAAAGCATCCCGTTGAAAACATTTTTATTAACACGGCATTGTAAACCCCAAGCGTGGTTTGTTTTTCACTTTTTTATTCTTTTTATTAGCTGAATGATTGCAAAAATAATAATTGAATAATAGACTAGTTCGGAATAAGCGTCTTTTACTGTACGAGAGAGGGTACAAAAAAGAAAAAAAATAAAATTTGAAAAAATCTTAGCTTTTTTAGTTTCTTAAGTTTAAACCCATACTTCATAAAAAATGCTACACGATGATATGTTTCACTACGTTGAACTGCTTTAATATATCAGTTTGCGCTAAATAAATTTTTGTTTTTTAATTAAACGTCACAATAGTCTAAAATCACCACTAAAATAGTATTCTCATGAACAGTAATTTCAGATTAGTAAAAATAAAGTTAAAATTTGTACTTTAAAACACATTTTAAACCTACGTAGCTTTTTTAATGTTCTGGTTCTTAAACTATTCAAAACTTATAAATTAATTTTAAAAATTCCATTTCAAACTTTTAAATACATGGATTTTTTGTAATTGAAACATTAAAAAAGTGGGAAAACAGCACAAAACTGAAAATTCTCAAAAACTGCTTTTGCTTTTGCAATATTTAAAAAGTATTTAAGAAATTTTGAAGAAAGATTAAGAATTTTAAACACAATTGAATATTTAAAATATTTTAAACCGTAAAATGTACTAGTCGCTCGCTGTTTCTCAATTTTCCCTCTACATATGATTGGCGCTAGTAGTTATGTACCCTCTTCCTAACACTAAAAAACCCTTATCCTTATCCGAACTAGTCTATATAAACGCTCGTAACGATAGACGGTGTAAAACTTATCAACTTTTTCTCTCAAATGGCCGGAGGTCATCGCGCGTGATGAAAACATAAAAATCTGCACTTGATTTATACTAAAGTGTGCTGCGATGATGGGGAGTGTTTTTCGGCTGGAAAAAATATACATAAGGCGCCCAACTATGAGTTTTGCTGCTTTGTGGTGTAATGGGCAGTTTAAAACGCACGGTTTTAATTTAGCAATAATATAAAAACATATATTTATCCATTAAAATAAATTACAGCATTATCTATATGTATTCAAAATAAAAATGGTATTTTCCAAAATGTTCACAGTTTTTGAAAACCATGTAATTAAAATCTAAAATGCACAGGCTTTACCTATCTGTTGAAGAGACCTGAGCTTTACCCTGTTCTAATAAAAACCTAACTTAATATGCAGATGACCTTCACACGCAGCAACGTGTAGCGCAGTTCTACCGTCGTAATCAGGTAAATCCAAATTCATCCCTTGCATCAAACATCTAAAAATAATATTATATATAATTAATGAACATTGAAAAAGAAATAAAACAATATTCAGATAGATATGACACTACTAAACTAAACGCGGAGAGAAAATAAAATCTTTAAAAAGTAACATTTAGGAATATAACATTGATAGCATCGCAATGAGCTCACATATTTATTTCATTATGCTCTTGCTTTTATTAATATTATCAGCCTTGAAAAATCCTTAAATAATAGAGCAGGAAAAAAGGGAGATTTTTCCCTGGGCGAATAGACAGAAAAGTTGTGGACTAGTCTGAGATGGACATTATGTGGAATATAGGAAATTTGCATTTGGTTTATTGAACTAATCACACAGCATTGTTGCATTTTTTAAGTCTTATGAAATGTAAATTGAAAAAATCATACTCACAACAATCTTTGATAAGCGCGAAATCGCCACTTTTTCAATTAGAAGGTTATATTTGTATATGTAAGAAATAACTATAAATTTGAAGCAGTGGCGATTTCCCGCTTTCATAAATTGCTGTTAGTATATTCCGTTGAGGGTTTATATGTTTATAATCATTCCGTTGAGGCGATATACTTTTTTAACAGTTTTGATATTATGAATAGAACACGGATCATTTTATTAATAAAAAATCGCTCCTAAGAAAATTATGCTTGGATTTTATATGTTTTTCTAAGAGCCCATTTTTCTTTCTGATCAATCAGAAAAAAAAAACGAGGGAGGAATATCGGTTTTAAGTATATAAAATTTTTAAAAATATTTTTTTTTTTTTTTTTTTTTTTTTTTTAAAAAAAAAACACACGTTTTTTAATTATAGTTTGCGCCGTGCCATGGGACTTTATTTCCATGTGGTGCTCCCACGTCACCAATAATTCATTTATAATAAAAATAAAAAATAATAAGATGAAGAAGATGAATTTAAATTAAAAAATTTACCCACGGTCTTTTAATTATAGTTAGCGTGGTGTAGTGGCGCTCCAGTGCCACCAAAAATTCAATTATATATTTTGAAATAAAAAAGTAAGAAGAAGAAAAAAGATAAACATTAATTACAAAATTTACCCACGTGCTTTAGATATAGTTGACAACGTGGAGTGAGCCTAAAATCGCCGTGTGGCATTTCCAACACTAATGATTGCAATTATATTTTTTTAAATGAAAATAATAATATTAGTAATAATAATAAGATGAACATGAATTACAAAATTTAACCACGTTCTTTAATAATAGTGGGCGCGGTGCTGTGAGCTAAATTGCAGTGTGGCGCCCCCGCACCACCGATGATTGGAATTATATGTTTTGAAATAAAAATAATAATAAAAATAAGAAGAAGATTAACACCACGGGCATTTCCAGACCGTGCACAGGTCTGTGAACGTACAGCTCTATTTCTGATGTACTTATTAAAAACTTATTTTCAGGAGCCTGGGCCGGTCACCAGCTTTTCCGATACGAAAAATCTCAACTGGAGTGACCTTTCCCGAATCGCCACTATCCAGAGTCTTTAATAACTCGGCCACATTCTCTTTTTCCTTTTCATAGGAATCGCCCTCCGTTAGGCCAGATACGACCAGCATCGTCTCATGTTCTCTTCGCACCTCTATGCGCTTAAAATAACTGTCCATCATTGGCAGTAGATGTTGCGATTGCAATACTTTCTCACAAACGGAAGCCACTAACTCGGTATTGCCACCAGGAGCTCGTTCCTCCTTCATCCTGGCAAACCTTTTCTCCAAATCTGCCAACTTCTGCTGGAGGTCCGCATTCTCTGCTTCCAGACTGGCAATTTGATTATCCTTTGTTTTTCTCGGCATGTTGCAGTGGATGTTTAATGTCAGTTTTTTTGGTCTTGTGCCTTTAACGTAAGTGGGTAAAAACCCATATTGAAATATTTTTAGGTAAAAAAGGGTGGGGGTAAAAGCCGGACCACCCGGACGGACTGACGGAAATCGATGGGGTAAAACCCGGACTGACGGACCGTCTAAAAACGCAAATATCTCAAGAAATACATAAGCTCTATAAAAAATAAAGATATTCTTGCAATCTCCAGATCACGAGGTTTACGTTTATTTGCTTATTTTTGTGTTTTTGTTCATATTAAAAAATTAAAATCTTCCGGGTTTCCTTGACGCGAGTATTTGTTGACTCACTTACCGTAAGTTTATTTATTTTATTTACCGAAAGTTACTTACCTTACCTTACACTTACCGAAAGTTTATTTTCCATGAATTAGTAAAATTAAATATGTTCCATAAATTAAAATTAAACTTTTTAAATTTAAAAATGTATATAAATATAATTCTGTATTAAACTGCCAGTGCTTCTTTTGCAAAACTCATGATGGAAGTAATATTTCGTTCGCAATATAAATTGAAATAAAATTTTAAATACGCGGTATTTTTTATCGTTTGAACGCGCGGCCGTTTTTTTGTATTCAAATTAAAAACTGGACAGTAGATCCGCAAGTCTTGATTTAAGGTGTATTTAGAAACCATTTAATAACTCTGTATTTTACAGACCATTTAACCCTAAACATAGTTTATTATATAGAATTGTAGCTAATTATTGTAAATAAACGTTTTGATTGAGCTAATGTACTTCGAAATTGGAAAAATTGCACCCTTAAAAACTTGGTCATGCGAACTAAAAACCCGGAAGATTTTATTTTTTTAAATATAGAAAACCATTATTTACAAAAGGATATAAACATTTTGGAAAAAGTGCAACAAAATTTCACTAGGCGTTTGTTTTATAAATGCAAGTTGTTACCTGTTGGTTATGAACATAGACTGAATTACCTAGGTTTAGAAAGATTAAAAGATCGAAGAGACAAAATTGATTTATATGAGCGCTTTTAAAATTATACATTGTTTAAACAATTTGCAAAACAATGATTTTTTTAAATTTAACCTGCAGCCCACCCGTGGTCATCCATTTAAATTGGCAATGGAAGACTGCCGACTTAATGCAAGGAACTTTTCTTTTGCAAATAGGGTTGTTACACCTTGGAACAATCTCTCCCATCTCAAGTAACTGTCGATTCTTTGGATGCATTCAAGAAGATTTTTGGAACTGACTTAATAAGCGCTCTTTTGATCCTTTAAAGTCATATCAGATAGCTATGTTCATTGATAATTAGTTACAATTGTGATTCATATTGGTGGCAATTAAGTCGCAGATTTGATGTTGTTGATGAAAAAAAAAAAAAAAGAAAAAAAAATAAAAAAATAAAAAATAAACACAATGAAATGATGAAAACAGAAATTAAACTATGCATAAACTATGCTTAGTATGATATTAATTCTGTTATCTGATCATTAAAAAAAAAAAAAAAAAAAAAAAAAAACCTGTTACATATTTAGTAGAGTGCCATAAGCATCAATTTAATGTGTTTACGTCATAATTTTATGCTGTATTTCTTGAGATATTTGTGTTTTTAGACGGTCCGTCAGTCCGGGTTTTACCCCTTTGATTTCCGTCAGTCCGTCTGGGTGGTCCGGGTTTTACCCCTACCCGGTAAAAAATGATAGATTCAACGCGATAACATCAAACAAAAATATATAAACTAAAAGCAAGCAAATATTAAATCGAAGACGCAAAATATATTTACAGTTTTACAACCAACCAAACCAAACAAAAACGGGCGCGGTGATGTTAGCGCCCGTCGACAGCGCCCGTCGATAGCGCCCGTCGAGTAACTAGATTATACATTGTGCACATAGTTTAAACTTTCCAAATTTTTCGTTTCCTAATTGGTATTGGAAAATCAAAAATACAATAATATACATGTATTTCTAATTGACTTTTCATTTGACTTGAGTTTCTTTTCGTACAAACCGTATTGCCTCGTTGTTATAATTTCGAAATAAACCTCTATAGAAACGTTTTTTGACGATGCGTGGATTTTTCACATTAAAACCTACTTTGTAATATTGTTAGATGGCGCCAGTATAAGCCAGCGGGTTCATGGGGCTTGCGACACGGGGTCTTAATGGGCTTTAACACCCCCTTCTTTGTGCGAGAAGCAAATAAGGAGGTACCCTTGTCGCACAATTGTTACAATTGTCGCAAAGAACGGGGGCGGGGGGTAACACAGCGGCGGTGCAACAAAAATGATGGAGGCTCAGTACCACTTGTCCGCAGCAGTCCTTGAATGGACAACAATGGGATAGACTATTAGCGTTAGTGGATAATTGTGAGTGGGTAAAGTTTGTCCAGCGCGTCATTCTGTTTGTAGCTGCACAATGCCCCTCTCTTCCTCTGTATTTCCATGTGAAAGCAACGGTAGGATACTCCTTCCCCCGGGGTTCACGTCCAGAAATTACGTTTCAGAGCCATTTTAATTTCAACCAAGTCGGGATTACGGTAACTTGCTAAAAATTTGTTGATCGTAGATATATCCCAGTCAATACTCTTATAAGATCGAAAGGGCTCAAAGACTAATAAAAACAACTAATCATATAATACAATGTACCTTTTCAAAACTACATGATCATATAATATGTTTTCATGAATCATTTTAGTTTTTACAGTGTAAATGTCTGATTTTTTTTATCCCCATAATATTTCATATTACCAAAAATAATAACACAAAACTTTTGGGTGAAAGGAACCGAATTTTGCAATGAAAAAAAATTGTAAATATATCATAAGCTTATAATTTACCTTATAACTCCTGTTTAAATACAGCTTGAATCTAGTTACTTTATGGCACTGCCTAAGGAGTGCAACTTTTAACGTACAGAAACGTTATAAAATATAATTTAAATAAAGTGTTTATCACCGTAAAATTCCTAATCTACTAAAGGTTAAATCTAAAAATTTGATGTGACTGGTGTTTAAAGCAGGGCTCATCTATTTAACCCTTTATTAATCATATAATACAATGTACCTTTTCAAAACTACATGATCATATAATATGTTTTCATGAATCATTTTAGTTTTTACAGTGTAAATGTCTGATTTTTTTTATCCCCATAATATTTCATATTACCAAAAATAATAACACAAAACTTTTGGGTGAAAGGAACCGAATTTTGCAATGAAAAAAAATTGTAAATATATCATAAGCTTATAATTTACCTTATAACTCCTGTTTAAATACAGCTTGAATCTAGTTACTTTATGGCACTGCCTAAGGAGTGCAACTTAACTTTCATTCAGAAACGTTATAAAATATAATTTAAATAAAGTGTTTATCACCGTAAAATTCCTAATCTACTAAAGGTTAAATCTAAAAATTTGATGTGACTGGTGTTTAAAGCAGGGCTCATCTATTTAACCCTTTATTAATCATATAATACAATTACCTTTTCAAAACTACATGATCATATAATATGTTTTCATGTACCTTTTCAAAACTACATGATCATATAATATGTTTTCATGAATCATTTTAGTTTTTACAGTGTAAATGTCTGATTTTTTTTATCCCCATAATATGTGAAAGGAACCGAATTTTGCAATGAAAAAAAATTGTAAATATATCATAAGCTTATAATTTACCTTATAACTCCTGTTTAAATACAGCTTGCAGGTAGGTACTTTATGGCACTGCCTGAGGAGAGGGACTTTTAACGTACAGAAACGTTATAAAATATAATTTAAATAAAGTGTTTATCACCGTAAAATTCCTAATCTACTAAAGGTTAAATCTAAAAATTTGATGTGACTGGTGTTTAAAGCAGGGCTCATCTATTTAACCCTTTATTAATCATATAATACAATGTACCTTTTCAAAACTACATGATCATATAATATGTTTTCATGAATCATTTTAGTTTTTACAGTGTAAATGTCTGATTTTTTTTATCCCCATAATATTTCATATTACCAAAAATAATAACACAAAACTTTTGGGTGAAAGGAACCGAATTTTGCAATGAAAAAAAATTGTAAATATATCATAAGCTTATAATTTACCTTATAACTCCTGTTTAAGCACTCCTTTTACCCCGTTTTTCCTGTTTTTACCCCGGGGGAGTAAAATTCCTAATCTACTAAAGGTTAAATCTAAAAATTTGATGTGACTGGTGTTTAAAGCAGGGCTCATCTATTTAACCCTTTCCAATTATTTTTTCGTCTCAGACGTGAAATGCTGCTTATCGCGTTTTACTACTGCGTGTACAGTACACTGCTAACGGTACAGCGGACGCGAAGAGCAGCGAAATTTAACATTGATCAGTTTTCGCACATTATTTTTTCTTCTTTTTTTGTACCATTTAAATTACACTTTTTTGCCTTAATAAAAACACAAAAACCCGTTCCTGAATACATTGTTTTTTTCGTTATTTTTTTAATTAAGGTCGCAAAAACAACTAAAGCAGCTATCAAAACTATCAAAACATTTAGATTTGATTCACAACGGAATGAAAAGTAAAAATTGACAAGTGACTACTCTTTCACACCGCAGCGACCAAGTGACAGTGTAACAGGGTAAACACGCACAAAACGCTTTGTCGTTTATCACTTGTCACTTGTCACTCCGTTGTGAACCAGTCCTTATAGTGGTATCAGTACAGTTTCTACAGTTCCTTACAGTTTCCATTTATTCAAATATACTCTAATAATTTACCAAATTTACCAAAATTTTTGACAATCTTTGATATAACCGTTGACTAAATTTTTTTAAAACAATTCTAAAAAATTAAAAACAAAATTTTTTTCTTAAATTAAAAACCTTTGTTGTTTTACCTACATAATAAATATTCCGAATTTATATGTGATATTTGATTAATTTTATAATGTAAACAGATAATTATCGAATTCGACCCGCTTATATAAATGTGCCTAATATAGAGTAAATATTATATCATGTCTAATATGAAACTTTTATTTTATTTTGATTTCGCTGAAAATACAAAATGAGAAGTCGAAACTTTATAATGAAGGAAGTTTATTTTAACAGAGAAAAAATTCAAATGTAACACAAACATTTTTAGAAAATTTTATTGTTTGAAACCCATGACTTTTTTTACATTTTTAGGCTATTCAGACAGAAAAAAAACGTGGTTTTGAAGTTTTAAGAAAATTGTTTTTTAGTTTAAATATTTCTGTGTCGTTGACAACAAATAAAACTAATTGGTTGCAAACTTACTTTCCCTGAGTTATTTACGTTATAAATAGAAGTACATGGTGCCAGAATCAGCTGTTTCAGTCCCCTTTAGTCCACTTATTAGCTACTGTGTCTTTTTCGGACAAAAGAAACAATAGAACCACATTGTCACGCTGCACAATCGAAAACTGCACTCTCTGGACGACATTTCAAAGTTAATTTTTTTGAATGCAAATAACCCTTTTTTATTATAATATTTACGAGCTTCACGATCAAAATACCACATACAATTCTTTCTACATAATGATTAATGCCAAGAGGTGACTTTTTTTATAAATTTTTGCTGAATTTTAACCCTATTAACCAGTAATTCATACTTTTATATATTGTCAAGAAACTGCTCTAGTAATGAAAGACAGATGATGCAGATTTGCATGTGTTATGGGGTCGGATAATTATATTTGCACAGTGGATAATCGCAGCTTTTTCTAATTGGCCGCAAAGATTTCCCAGCAAAAAATATTTGCAAAGCCATGGATAAAGGATGAAAAAAAAACATAAAAGCTGTCTGACGCAACAGCCAAAAATGACGTTGCATTGGCGCATTTGCATTATTTTTGTATTTTGTCAGCATTTTTCTTTCTTTTTTTGTAAGTGATATGACTGATTATTTATTTAACAGCTTTTTTAAACAAAAAAAACACAAAAAACTTTGCTCAATACACTGATTTGTCATTTGTTTCTGCTTTCATTCATATTCACGTTAGGGTTTTAAGGACCCTCAAATGTCATATATATGTAATCACGTCATATATGTTTCAGAAAAAGTTGATCTCCAATGGATGAAAGATCTTAATTTTTTTCCTAACGCTAATTGGCTAAAAGTGATGCTATAACGTCATAACTCTGTAAAGATATTTAACACTGAACAATTTCCGTTTAAATGGGGGAGTTTTGACCAACGTGTTAAACAGAATAGTCCAGGCCCCAGTCAAAAAACAAGACAATTTTCATAAATCGTTCTCGAGGAGTCATATAGATAAAACTGATAAATTCTCGAGTAAAATCACAATTAATAAAGCAGTGATGGTAAAACTGATTTTATTTTTATGGACGTTTCGAAGTCTTGTTGTATTTATTTGTTAGGATTTTTTAATGTAAATGGGTAAAAACTTACCACTTAGACAGCAAAAACTAGTGATGTTCGACGGAGCTATAAGCTACTGGAAATATGACTAGTTTGGAGTTCCGGAGCTAAGTTTAGGTTTAGGCAGGATTTAAAAACAGACTGCTCTAATAGACCTTTTTGGATTTTTATTTAAATCATTTATTTATTTATTTACACAAAAGACAGGAACATACAGAAAACCGAATCACATTGCTATTGAAGTAAAAACCAACCAGAACAAAATTTGTTGGCTATTGTTGCATCTGATGTATTTGTAGCTGCAGAATATAAAAATAAAACGTATAAAAAATACAATTTAAAAAATGTAAACAGTTAAGAAATGAGAAGTTCTTAAAACTTAATTTAAAGCTAGATAAACACGTCTTTTTGACAATATTATTTTTTTGTAAAAGTACGTTTTTTTTTTCAGAAATATAAATATAACACGTGTGTGTAAATTATCTGTTACTTTCTTTTGTGGAAAATTGTAGCCAGTTTATGTATACTTACAACTTTTTCCCTCAAATTTCGCAACTTTTCGTTTTGATTTCTTTGTCCCTTGGGTTTTTCAAACCGAGAAAAAACTATTAGTAAGTTCCTATTTACTTAGTCAGCCGGTTGAAAATAAGAACTGCTGGTCCTTTACAAAACTTTCCTTTTCAATTGACAGCCGGATAGTTTTTTTCAAAACAAGATTAGTGGAGTTTTCTTCTCCCCTCGCGCGCGCTGCCAATCTCCCTCGCGCGGCTGAAAAAGAAAACTACCGTAACCCCCGTTTTCCGGAGAGAGGACGGTCTCGCCGCGTTTCTCGTGTATTTCGGGGGTAACAGCGCGGTTGTGCCCTTCGTAATCCGGTGACGGGACAATTCAGTCCCTTTCACACCGCCGGGCAATTCCCTTTCAGCCCCACAAACAATGGCGGAGGCGGGTCCGCGACGATTTCCCCCCCTCCCCGTTCGCTCCCGGGGTCGGTTTGAAAACGTGCGAATAAACAAACAGCGGTTATTATTATTACACCCGCTCTTAATACCCCTGCCATTGCCAAATCGACTCTCGAGTTTTTTTCCCCCCGACAATGGACTTTTCTTATTTGAAAACTATTGGAGTCAAAGAAAAGAAACACACAATACAGTATAAGACTGATGTCTTTTACTTTTGCGTTGCCCACCTATGGTTTTGTTGCAAGTAAGTTTGACGTAAACCTTATTTTTTACACACATTTAAAAATAACAAGGCCAAATTTTTGCATCGGACACTGTTATTTTAAAGCAACATCCCTGATCTTGAAAAGCAAAATCAAGAAAACCATTTAGCAGTATAGAAATTGACAATAAACATTTTATATTATAGAAACCTTAAAATGGATTTACTAACTAATTTAATCTTTGTATCGTGGTTTAGACGCGGAGTGTATATGGCGTCACACTTTATATTGTATAAGTGCCAGCAGAAGACGCCGGGGATGCAATAAGTTTAAAATTGAGCTCCACCGGTGTCTTCCTTTTCCGCGTGTCCACGCGCGTTTTTTTTTTTTTTTTTTTGTTAAAGAAGATTTTTCTCGGATTAAAATATGCTGTTTTAATTGTGATGGCGTATAAAATGACAATTTTCGTTCAAAAAGTATTGTTTTTGTTCAGAATAATATTGCCCAAAACTGTAAGATGCCGAACGATGTTTTTGCTAATATTAAGGAAATGGTTCATGAATACTATTAAGTTTCTTAAACAAAACATGCTCAAAACTCATTTAATTATGTCCAAAAATAACAATAATAATAACTATAAATTATTTCGATGAAGAATTTAAATAAATATAATGTTTTGAAACAAAAAAAAGTGGCACACATACTTACAGAGTTTAAGCTTTTTGGATAGTAATAAAAAAATTAAATTTTAGATAAAATACTAGGTGTCGATAATCGTTCCCCAAAAAAATATCCATAAATCAGAACACAAGAGAATTTCTGCGTATTTTACCAAACAAAATAAATAACACGATAAAACTTTGTGATAATCTTTTATTTTAGTGTGTGATATCCTTTTTATATTATGATCATGATGGCATTAATTATTTTTATAATTATTAAAAAATAGTATTTATGCATCCTTGTAATAAATCCACTGGCAAGTTAATTCATAATCCCCGAATCATTTGTTGGAAGGAAATTTTTGAAGGGCAGGACCGGTTTTGGCCCCCCGGCCACTTGGCACTTATGATAATAGGCAGTAGTCCTGTTATTTATTTATTTATTTATTATTTCGCACGCACTAAATCGCCCTCCCCCGTTTCAATGGCCTTTTTCATCCAGGCGGGCGAGTAAATTTTGTACAAATTTGTAGCAAATAGACTCAGCACAATAGGCCCATTATTGCCAGAGAACATAATGTACACAGGATATAGAGCGATTGCGGTTTCCAGCGGGTCTACGGGAAATAACCCGTATTTACGATGAATAAATAATTTTAAAAAATAAGTTTTTCAAACTGAATCCATGCGGATCTTTTATAAATTAGTTGTTTCTAGAAGAAACATTTATAAGCCCTGAAATTTTAGGTAAATTAAAAATTGGTTTATATTTAAATGAAGTTGCACCTTTTGAATCAAGGCGATACGCAATGTAACAGGATACACTTAAAGGCTGGTTTTAAACGATCTTGTCGTCTTATATTGAAATTTGGGCCAAACAAGGTGTCTTTGCGGCTATAAAAGTCCTTAATATATTTTTAATATTAGACTTGTAAACCTTTAATTTTCTTTTAAAAATATGCTCCAACATGGGACAATTGAAAAGTCTTTTGCAATGATCAAATTGACAGTCAACCACAGAACAAAACAAAAAAATTTAACAAGGTACGTCGCAGAACTTGTAAAAAATATGATGACCTGTTTTTATGCAAACGAAATACATTGTTTTTGTTGTTAAATCTAATTTTCATAAGCATTTGAGGGTAATTAAAAAGTTAATTGGTGTACAATTCTCAGCTATTCGTTCAATTTAGTAAACTATACAACTAATTTTTCTCGCTCTCACTACGACCGAAAAAAATTATTCATATGTCACAACTTTCTTTGCGTTTTTGTTCTAAACTTTTTTAAGAACACGATCGCTGCAGAAAAGAAACGAGTGGCAGAATATTTTTAACCGACTGTCGAATGATTTTCATGGAAAAAAAATAATTATGTTGATATTCTTCATTTTCTTTGAGAATAATTTTATTCTGTTAGAATAATGTTAGATCAATTTTCGTTTTGAATAATCAGGTATTTAATTAGATCAATTATCAAATTGGCGTGTAAAAAAACGTGCAAATAAACACATTTTGATAAATTGTTAAAGTTCAAGTAACATAAATATTTCCACAAAGACTTTGTTTTTAAAATAATAAGCTAATTAAATATCTCATTATCGAAAATCAAAGGCATATAATTCTAAAACAAAATTAAATGAATTTAGAAGAATCCTTTTTAGTTATCACTATATTCTACTGAACTATTTGGAAGAAAACAAAAAAACACAAAAAATAAACTATTCAGCTGAAATATCACACTTTAATAGTTTTGGCATGGAATTGGAAACATTAATTTTAAAATTTAATAAAAAAACTTTCTAAATACTTTTAAACAATTTTCGTCTCCTTAATATAATAATAATAATAATTTTTATTTTATTTTTTTCGTTAGAAATACAGTACAATAATGTCAAAATAAATAGAAATCCTTAAGAAAACCTATCTAACAAAGGGCAGGTAAAGGTATCCTACGTTTACTTACCTATACCTACCTATTTTAATATTAAAAACTAACATAAAAATAAATGTAATACAAAATGTCAAATAATAGATAACAGAACCAAGTATAAATTACAATTAAAATTCACATTTAAAATTTTTTTTCCAACATACTGTAATTATAATATAATACGCATTGAAATTTATAATACATTAAGGAATGATTGTTTTTGTCAAAAATTTCGAAAGTTTTAAATAATATAATTGAATTTGTACTATTGAATTGGGATAACTCCTTATATTACAAAATAAGAATACAATTTAAACAATTAAATATGTCATTTAAGGATACTGTAATATAATATAATACACTTTGAGAAAACATTAAGAAAATAAGTTAAGAAATCATTTTAGTTGTTTATAATTTCGAAATTTTTAAAAAATAATCAAATTTTTTTGTATTGAATTTGGTTAAAGCCTTATTTTACATAAAGTGTAAGATTTACAAATAATTAAATTTGATATTTGAGAATGGCCAATTAGAAAAAAAGCGATTTAAAAAAATAAAGTAAGAATAAAAATATGTTATTTATACCCAGTACAAAATCTAGTTAGATCAGTTTTTTTAAAAACTTTCTAAATGTTGATAAAGAATTTGCATTTACAATAATATTGGGCAAACTATTCCGTACTGGAATAATGCGTCCAGCTAAAAAAAATTTCTACAAATATCGAGTTTAAAATTATTTTTATGAATTAGTTTAAAATCATTTTTTGTAATGAGTAGGAACACTAATCATAACACAAAATATCATCAAACTTAAGGTCAACCATATTATGAATTATTTTATAAACCATTACGAGATCAAGTTCTATTCTGCGTAGCTCTAATGACTCTATATATAGAGCATTTAGTCCCGATTTATAATCAGTAAATGGAATAGAACATTTGAAACTCCCTATTTTAGTGAAGAATTTTTGTGATTTTTCCAAAAAATATGTCTTTTTTAAATATGGATTAAAAATAGGAACATTTGACTCTAAAATGGGCCTTACGTACGTTTTAAACGCGCGTACCAAAAAAAAAAAGATTTTGAGATTTAAAACATTTTAAAATCAAACTGGCTC
>JASAMX010005238.1:0-30614 GCA_030248175.1 Microlaimidae sp. YZB2_3
TATGTTGATAATTTTTTCTAAAAACATTACCCCTGCCACAATAGCCCACAAAATTTTTTCAACAAAACATCTCCAGTGGTTCAGGAGTTATGACCCCCCAAAAATGGCGTTTTTCGACAATTCTGTACGTAAAAGATTGCTCAATGGGTATAACTAATTACGTTACAAATTATGGACTCAAAAAAGCGTCTACTTTCTACTTTAATTTGGTACCTTGACCGTTAAGATTAGTGCAATATTATTTGTCGGAATATTGCGTTTCCCCTACAAAAAAACCGCAAGTTTTTCGTTAAAAACACCAAACGACGTGATTTAGTGAAGTTTCCAAAACTTTTTTCCCTTCACTTCGTGTTTTTTGTGAAACGAAAAAATCGAGGGTTTTCTGTACAAAAACGCAATATCTTGACAAATACTGAACCAATCTTACCAATCTTAAAGTAGAAAGTGGCCGCTTTATTTAAGTACCGGTACATAATTTGTAACTTAAATGGTTATACTCATTAAACAATTTTTTACGTACAGAATTTAAAAAAAAACGCTATTTTTGTGGTGTCATAACTCCTGAACCACTGAAGATATTTTGTTGAAAAAAAATTTTTGGGCTATTGGGGGCAGTGGTAAGGTTTTCTTAAAAAAATTATCTAAATCGAAGACAACAAGTATGACTCCGCACCGCACCTTTAATAGTAAAAAGCCAAATTCCCCGTTTCGCGTTCAAATCTATTATGCCATTCAACAGTTAAGGCATACATGTTAAATAAAACTACTATAAACACCATAGATGAGAACGGTCGGGGAAGCTAGGGGGGTGGTTACCTGGGGGAAATCGAATTTTGAATTCTAGGAGGGGGGTCCCAGGGGGGTCCGGACCGGACCCCCCTAGCTTTTTAGGGGGGGGGGGGTCGACCCGGGGTGCGAAATTTTGAAATCTAGAGGGGGGTCAGGTGGGGTCCGGTGTCCAAAGCAAAACAGTTTTAAACCATAATAACTTTAATAATTGTTCTTTTTATAGGATAATACTACATTTTATTGAATAAAAAGCAATATTCTGGTATAAAAAGTGTGTAAAAGCATGAATATGTGATGAAACTTTACGTTTTTGTAAGAAAATTTAGTATAAAAAAAGTACCCAAAAATTTCCCGAGGGGAGGGGGTCAGATTTCAAATTTTAAAGGGGGATCAGGGGTAAAAAATTCGGAAATTTGGGGGAGGGGGGTCCAGGGGCCAACGGGAGCCCCGCCCCCCTTCTCCTAGAAAACCTTTTATTCGGTTTACACACTAGGTAAAAAGAAAAACCACGGGTAATAGTCTCATTTGAAACTAAAATTTCGACGGTTTTAGCGCCAAAAAAGTCTCCCCGGGCTAGGGGGTGCCGAGCGGGGCGGGCAAAAAAATTTCGGGCCCCCCCCCCCCCCCCCCCACCCTAATCTTCGCCGGCCCCCCCCCCTTTTTTTCTCAAAAAAGGGAGGCAGAAAAAAATCTATGATAAACACTATTAACCTTTTATTAACGTTTTACACACATGTTTTTTAAATGTATAAGGGATGAGCCGGTTTTCAAAAAAGATGGCGTGTTCCCCTGCACCCCACCAGCACGCGCCCGGCCCGTTTAAAAAACCTTAAATGCTGGCGGCGGAAAATGGGGGGGCTAACACCATACTCTAATAAGTATCATTTGTACGAATTTTAAATAAATTAGCATTGGCACTAAATAACGTCTATGTGCTTTTAGCGCGAGCAAAGCGAAGCGGAACAAAGCCTTAAATTATAAAGTTTGGCGCCGAGAAGCGAGGCAGAAAAAAAGCAAAACCTCTCAAATTTTCTTCGGCGCCATGGCGCCCCCCCCCCCCCCCCCCCCAGCCTCCCGCCCTCCGGACCTCCCTGACAAGGGGCTCTGCCCCTTGACCCCGTTGGGTAGCTCTCGACCCCCCATTTCTAAGGGGCTGCCGCCAGTCGCGTGCTCAGGATTTCATTGCGATGGGGGGAAAATACTAACCCTGAAGGGGGGTCTGGGAGGCGGCAACCCCACAGTAATGGGGGATCTGGGGAGCGAGAGCCTCCCAGCGGGGTCAAGGGGCTGAGCCCCTTGTCAGGGGGGTCCCTGATAAGTAAACGTAAGAGTCCCTCCTTACAAAAAAAACCGGCTTTGCCGGATTTCTGGGGGGGGCGGCCGCCCCCCTGTGGAAACGCCACTGGCTGCCGCCCTCCTCCCGATCCCCTTTAGGGTTAGTATCATCCCCCCCAGACCGCCCCTCCCCCGTAATGAAATCCTGAGCACGTCACTGTTTTTACGTCCCACCTTCCTAGCTGTGTTAGCTGAGATTTTAAACATTTTTCCTTTTCGAATTAGATCCACTGAAAATTGGTAGGTTAATTAAGCGCGTATGTGTTGTGTAAAAAGGAAAGAGTGGAAAGAAGGGGTTGGTGGAGGGTGGTTGTAAGTTGTAGTTACAGGCATAAGTGGGCAGAAGGGGTGGGGTTAAGGGGTGTTATATCCTCCGAAAAAATCTCGATTATGGCCGACACCCCTCTAAAATTTGGGGGTACCCCGGACACGGACACCTCTTCCCTTAAAATGGGGGGGGTCCCAGTACTAAAAACGCTAAAAATAGAGTATTTAAGATATATCCCAAAAACAATTTTGGGACACCCCCTAAATTTGAGGGGTCGGGTTCGGGTATACCCCCAATCCGGGAGGCCTTCAAATTCTGTAACCCACATATGGACAGAGGTTGAAAGAAAAACTGGGCAACCTTTTTTCATAAGTTTTCAAAATAAATCAATTCCATTCGCTTTTTTCATAAAATTTTTACTTTTAGCCGGAAAATGTGGTATTCTTTGAAACGTTGGATATGGTGAAGTTAACGGATTTCGGCTTCAGCAATCTGTTTACTCCAGGCCAGCAGCTAGAAACCTCCTGTGGTAAGTTGAAAATGGCAGAAAATAGTCTAATTTGTCCGACTCTCATTCTTAATTCGATGTGAGTAAACTTTTAAACATTCGGTTCAGGTTGTTAACTATCCCGATTCCTGAAGCGTTTTTGTATTGTTTCTGTAAACTTAAGAAAAGCCGAAAAAAGGTAAAATTTAGCTAGAAAATATTACCGAGCTTGTTGCATGAGCGTTAAGGTGGGTGATGTACGTGTTATTGCGCTTTGACGTGAAACAAAGATTACTCGTGGCTCCAGAAGAAAATAACCCAGAAACAAGTAATTGCCTCTCGTAAGTCGATAAGGTGCTGTGCGGGCTACCCGTAGATTAGCACAGCCTCGGTAATTCAATGGCCTAAGTGTTTTGCTTTTTTAAACTTATAGTGTATTATTGTAGTAATCATAGATAAAAATGGGGAGGGGGAATTTGGGTTCCATTCCACCCCCCTAGCCTCGAAATTTTGCCCCCTTTTCCCCAGATAAAAAAATCCAGGAGATCCCCTTTCCCTTCCCTTCAAATTTGCGATTTTTTTACCCATGACCCTGAAAATTTAAAATCTGACCCTTCCCTCCCTCTCGAGATAATTTTAAGTACTTTTTTAATACTAAATTTTGTTCCAAAAACGTAAATTTTTAACCCAACACAAATTCATGTTTTTACATTTTTTTGTACCGAAATATCGCTTTTTATTCACTAAAATGTAGTATTATCTTATAAATAACAATGATTAGACTTTTAAAAGTTTAAAAATATTTCGCTTCGAATACTGGACCCCACCTGGCCCTGGCCCCTCTCTAGGTTTTTGAAATCCCCCCCCTTAGAAAAGCCCCGACTCCCCTAAAAAGCCAGGGGAGCGGGGTCCGACCCTGTAGGACTTCCCTCCTAGATGTTGAATTGTCATTTACCCGGGGTAACGTTTCCAGCTTCGGTGACCGTTTTAATCTATGATTTATGAGTATAGTTACCTAATAGTATGACAGCAAAAACAAGGTTTATCGCAATTTTTTTTGGAGAAAATGATTTCGCACTTGACTACCAGTTGACTACTACTACTACTAGTAGACTACTACTAGCGGTTGTAAAAATTGATAATAAATTTATAGACCTGTGCACGGTTTGAAAATGCCCCCCCCGCTTTATTGGAGGATTTGCCCCCCGTTTTATTGCCCCCCCCCCGCTTTATTGGAGGATTTGCCCCTCCCCGTTTTATTCCCCCCCGCGGAAAAATGAAAAAATACCCAAAAATTATGACGCCATTTTTTACCTATTATGACGCCATCATTGCGAAATTTTTGCAGTTTTTAGCCTATTTCAATGCAATTTAAGCTATTTTAGACCTATTTTTACCTTATTTTCGCTTTTTTGTCTCTTTTTTCCTTTCTTTTTTTCTCTTTTTTTCTTCTTCTTTTCTCTTTTTTTCTTTCCCCACAGCTTCCCCCCCGTTTTATTGCCCCCTTCGTTTCAAAAAAGTTGCCCCCCGTGCCCCCCGTTTTGGAATTGCCCCCCATTATAACCCCGGGGGGCAGTGCACAGGTCTGAATTTAAAATGTAAGCATGATCGTTTAAAGATGAGCTGTCCTTTAGTGTAAAAATAGCAAAAATGTGTAACATTAGTAAAGGTTTGAATTCAATTGCATTGCAAATTGCGAATAATATTTCAAAATTTTTTTATCGGCTTCACATTTTCAAAAAACTATTTTACAGAACTATTACTTGCCAAAAGCTAAACATTTTAATTAAAAAAACCCTTCGTTGATATGACTTTAATTTAATTTGAGCATAACCATTTCTGCATTAATAGTCGAAAATTTTGTGCGAAAATATTTTTTTGCTCAAATAAAACTTACTACTTCAGTCTACTACTACTTTAATCTTTTCCAAATAATATGGTACTATTTGTCAATTTTATTATCTTTCGCTTGTCAAACTCGCTTCTCTATGACATTAAAAGGAAAAGAAAGCTTTTTAACCTTAGGGGTTTTAATAAGCTTCGTGTCATTCGGTTACGTCATAGCCACACAAATCGACAGCTGACTTCTGTCAAGTTTTTTTATATTATATTTTCTTTCGCTATTCATTAGGAGGGGTTGTGGCTGCTCCGGTTATTATTATTAAAAAGACGCTTTATCGTTTATCTGGCTGATTAGGAGGTTGCGAGGGTGAAAATAATAATAATAATAAGATAAACACCCGCGCTAGCAGATTCGGATTTATTATGGTTCGATGTAATAATAAAATCGTAGAGGAAACTCGCTGACTTTTTTTTTACTTACAGACGTATCAAAAAACAAAACTTAATAAAAATGAAATGCAATAATAGGAGTTATTTCTGTTATCAGCAATGACGAGAGCGAAAAAGCTTTCGGGACTTCCTTTCTCGTGCTTTTTTTTGTGTGGCGCTCAGTTTTAATAAGGTTTTGATAGACTGAGAAAGAATTGTTGACCCCCAATAATGGTAAAATTTTTCCCGTTTCTCATAATGTTTGCGTGTTACATATACGTTTAATTAAGCTAAATTGAGCTAAATTACAATTTTATTATGGCCGTATAGGTGTTTGGGGGGACAAAGGGCTCCACCCTCCCCCCTAGATCCAAAATTTTGGACTCCCCCCCTAGAAAAAATCAAGCCCCCCCCCCTCCAAAGCTCGAGAGCGGTCCGGCCTGACCCCCCCTAGCGAGGCTGACCCCCCTCTTCCCTCCCTCCCGACCACTTTGGAAGTATATATTTTTATTTACTGTCAAAAACACGGTTTTTTATTTAAAAACAGTGTTTAAATACACTTTTTAGGCCTAAATAGGCTGTTGTAGTAATACATAAAATTGAATGTTAGACCTAAAAACACTTGAATTATTGAGTTACAAAAATTTTGCTAAAAAATTGGACCCCCCTGCCTGACCCCCCCCCCAAATCTAAAATCTCGCACCCGGGGTCGACCCCATAGGTCACCGACCTTCGACGGCTCAGGGGGGGGGTCCACACCCCGGGGTGTGGAGGTTTTTGACCTCCAGGGGGGGGGTCACACCCCGGGGTGTTTTTTTTGAAAAAAAGCAGGGGGGGTGGTCACACCCCGGGTACCATTATTTTGACCAAAATTGACAATTTTTTGACGAAATTTGACCATTTTTTAAGCATTTTTTGGGAAATTCTAGTTAGTGGGGGTGGTCAAAAATGGGCCTTAGGGGGGGGGTCAGGGGTTCAAGGGGTCGATGGGGGGGAGGGGTCAAAAATGGGCCTTAGGGGGGGGGATAGGTCTCAGAGGCCGCAGGGCGGGGCCACCCCCCCCCCCCCCCCCCCCCTTCGGTGACCTATGGTCGACCCCCCCCCCCCTAAAAAGCCAGGGGGGTCTGGACCTCCCCTAAAAAATTTTGGCCTTTCACCCGGGGGTGGACCCCCCCTAGCGGACCCGAACACAAACACCTATGAGGCCATATCCAGGATTTTGCGACAGGGGGAAGGAACTGCCTGGGCTGGGCGAACCACAGTTTAACGGGGGGTCTGGATGTCCGGCTCCAGTAAGGGTCCAGGGGACGAGTAGCCCTCTGGTGGGTGTGCGGAAATTTTTTGCACTTTTGCTTTATATTGTCTTAAAAAAACGCTACCAAAATAATATTAAAAGCTCTTGTTGAAAACTTTTTTTTGTACATTTTCAAGAGTTTGAACAAGCTAATATTGAAATAAAATTGAATTTAGATATCAATAAATTAAAAAAAAAACAACTAAACAAACCTAAGTTTCATTGTTTTTTTTATTCAGTTATAGTCATAGGTGAGCACGGTGCCGCGAGCTAGGGGGGGATGATGGTTATCCCGGGTAAATCGCAATTTGAATTCCAGGAAGGGGTCCCAGGGGGTGCGGTCTGAACCCCTTGTAGCTTTTGGGGGGGGGGAGGGTCGACCCTTAGTGCGAAATTTTGAAATCTAGAGTGGGGTCCAGTGTCCGGAGCAAAATAGTTTTAAACATAAAAACTGGAATAATTGTTCTTTTTATAGTATAATACTACAATTTATTGAATAAAAAGCGATATTTTGGTATAAAAAGGGTGTAAAAACAGGAATTTATGTTAAAAATTTACGTTTTTAGAAGAAAACATAGTATAAAAAAAGTACCCAAAATTTTTCGAGAGGGAGGGGAGACGGGTTAGATTTCAAATTCCAGAGGGGGGTTAGGGGTAAAAATTTCGGAAATTTGGGGGGGAGGGGGGGGGCAAAAGTTCAAGGCTAGGAAGGGTAGACGTGGATTTTTGGATTTCGCTTAGGCTTAAAAAAACAAGGTTCACAGTTTTCAAGAACATTATCATTAAATAAAAATTTTTCGCGGTATAAGTTTTAGTTGATTTTTAAGTTTCGCTTAGGCTTAGGAAAAAGTATGGTTTTTAAAGCCCTTGTGGCAATGGAATCTTCTAAAACTTATGCGTAGTACAGACCTGTGCACGGTCTGGAAATGCCCCCCCCCCCCCCCCCCGTTTTATTGGAGGATTTGCCCCCCCCCCCCCGTTTTATTGCCCCCCCCCCCCCAAAAAATGAAAAAGTACCCAAAAATTATGACGCCATTTTTGACCTAGAATGACGCCAAAATCGTAATTTTTTTGCAGTTTTTAGCCTATTTCAATGTATTTTAAGCCATTTCAGACCTATTTTTACCTTCTTTTCGCTTTTTTTGTCTCTTTTTTCTCTTTTCCCCTCTTTTTTCTCCTTTTTTTCTTTTTTTTTTCTATCCCCCCGGCTTGCCCCCCCCGTTTCAAAAAAGTTGCCCCCCCGTGCCACCCCATTTTGGAATTGCCCCCCGTTTAAACCCCGGGGGGCAGTGCACAGGTCTTCCCCGGATCAGTGGCGTGCCCAGGATTTCATTTCGGGGGGGCGGCTGGGGGGAGACAGACGAACCCGGAGGGGGGCTGGGGGGGCAGCCCCTCAGAACGGGGGGGCTGGGGGCGCAGCCCCAGGGGGGGCAAGGGGCAGAGCCCCTTGCAGGGGGGCCGGGGGGCAAGAAATGCTGGGGAAAAAATTTTACTGAAGGCGGAAGACACAGAAATTACTCCAGAGAGATGAAAAACAAAGTAAGTTTTTTTTCTATCCATTTAAAACAGGTAAAACGTAAAAAAGAATAGGTATAGAATTTTATTTACATGTTGCTTGAAACCATTAGGCAAAATCAATTGAAAAAAACCAGACAAAACAATTAAATGCAAACCGGAAGCGAAAATCCCACCAAAAGCTCCCAAGCATATAAAGTCTGAACAAAAAAAAAAATCCAAAAACAAGACGCAAGCCCCCCACGAAAACCCCCCCCCCCCCCCCCCCCCCCCCGGGTATACCCCGCTTTGTGAATCTCGGCCAAGATTACAAATAAATTTTTTTTATTATTAAGTTAATTAGGTCCTGACGCGCAGCTTTCTTTTAAATTTTAGGGGAGGAGAGTTGTCAATAATTTGAGATTTTTAAGGAGCTATAAACCCGCTACCCTCCCTTCGAACCCTACCTTTGGCAGCTTTCGGGAGGGATTTCCGGATTTTGGGAGGGTATACCCGAACCCGACCCACAAATTTGAGGGGGGGTGTCTCAAATTTTTTTCCCCAAATTTTCAGTTATACTCCAAATACCTACCTACCTCATTTTTAGGTTTTAAAACTGGGACTCTTAAAATTTTAAAAAAGGAGTGTTCGGCCAACCCCCAAATTTTAAGGAGGGGGCGGGGGTGTCGGCAGTATCGATATTATTTGGGGTCGAAGGCAGGGACGTACCCAGGGTTTCATTGGGCGGATTTTAGTATAAAAAAAATTTCGGGGCCGAAATTTTTTGGGGGGCCCTTAATTTTTAAAAATGTTAAAAAACCTGGGATAAACGTAGATAAAGCTGCGCAATACACTGTTTTTGGTCTAATAACGTATTATCTAATGTTTTTAGCGGTAAAAATAAGTTTTCTTAGTTAAAAATTACATTAGCACACATTGGCAGAGCCTGCCTGGATTTCACAAAAAAGGAATTTAGAGACCTTTCAGACCCCTTGGCTTCGCGCCCACATTGTAAACCAAAGCACATGAGCAGCATCTCGACTCCATGTTTTGTTTTGACTCCATCTCGACTCCAAAAAATCCGAGCCAATGCTATAGGCGGATGAAAAATTTGGAGGGGGAGCGGTGGTACATAAATCAACCAATATGATTTTTTGTTTTGCTTACTTATAAAAAATATTGTACTTTGAAATAACATTAGCATTAGGCTAAATAAATAGCGAGATATTATATGTATGTACAGACTGTTGCTCAAAATGCCCCCCCCCGTTTTTTTAGGGCCCCCCCCCCCCTACTATGCCCCCCCCCCCCCCGCCAAAAAATGAAAGTAACCGCTGAGCGAAGCGAAACGGAAATTTTTTTTGCTTTTTGGGGGGTCAATTGTGGTAATGCCTCCCCTTCCCCCTCCTCCCCCCCCCCCCCCCCACCCCCCCCCCCCCAAAAAAAACTAAAATTATTTTATATTTTGGCGCCGAGCGATTAGCGAGGCGCTAGAAAATTTTGAATTTTTAGCCTCTGAAAACCCCCAAATTTCACAATCTGGCGACCATTTCAGGGAAGGGCGGCCGCCCCCGCCCAGCCACTATCCTTATTTCCTCCCCCCTGTCCGACCGTTTCGGAAGGGGGGGGGGGCGGCCGCCCCCCATCGCCTAGCCACTATCCTTATTCCCCCCCCCGTCTGACCGTTTCGGGGGGGGGGGGTCGAACAAATATAAGAAAGAGTGTTAAAACATGAATTTGCGTTAAAAATTCACGTTTTTGGAAGAAAATTTAGTATAAAAAAAGTACTTAAAATTTTCTCGAGAGGGGAGGGGGGTCATGGGTAAATTTGGGGGGAGGGGGCCCCTGGTTTTTTTTGGGGGGCCCCGAAATTTCGAAGCTAGGGGGAGGTGGACCCCACCCTACCCCCCCCCCCTCCCCACTCCCTCTTTGTTCATCTATGATTATAACTAATATTATCTCTCTGTTGTGTTTATATAGGCAGTTTGGCGTACTCGGCTCCAGAGATCCTGCTGGGAGACGCCTACGACGCCCCGGCCGTTGACGTGTGGTCCCTGGGCGTCATTTTGTACATGCTCGTCTGCGGCCGACTTCCCTTCCAAGAAGCCAACGATTCAGAAACGCTGACCAAGATTCTGGACTGCAAATACGCGCCCCTACCTACCTCCCTCTCCAAAGAGTGCGCTAGGTAGGTATATCTTCGTTACTACGGCAAAATGAGCCACAATTTGTATAAAGTACATGTGACTGTGACAGGGATGTACCCATAAGTGGGCAGCCTCCGGATTTTTTGGAGGGGATATACCTGACCCTCCAAATTTTGGGGGGGATGTCCCAAAAAAAATTTTTTTGGGTATAACTCAAATACCCCATTTTTAGCGTTTTTAGTACTGGGACCCCCAAATTTAGGGGGGTGTTAGAGGTTACCCACAATTTTTAGGGCGGGGGGTGTCGGCTATAATCGGGATTTTTGGGTGGGGATAAGTGTATAACCCCCCAACCCCCCCCCCCTGCCCACCTATGAATGTACCCAGGGTTTTAGTACAAAAAAAATTCGGATTTGCGGATTTCAGTACAAAAAAAATTTCGGGGGGGGGGTATTTCAGTACAAAAAAAATTTCCGAGCACCCCCCCCCCCCCCCCCCCCCCCCCCATAAATTTCAGGGGGGGGGCGGAGCGGGGCCTCCTATAATTTTTGAAACGGTTAAAAAAGCAGGGATAAACGTAAATAAACATGTAATTACACTGTTTTGGCTTAATAATCATATATGAACAAGGGGGGGTAGAAATTTTGGGGGCCCTCCGCTAGAAAAAAATCCAGGCCCCCCCCTCCTCCCAAATTTTCGAATTTTTTACCCCTGACCCCCCTCTAGATTTTGAAATCTGACCCCCCCTCTCCCCTCTTGAAAAAATTTTAAGTACTTTTTTTATACTAAATTTTCTTCCAAAAACGTAAATTTTTAACACAAAGTCATGTTTTTGCACCTTTTTTTTACCTAAATATCGCGTTTTATTCAATAAAATGTAGTATTATTTTATAAAAAACTATTATTAAACATTTAATGGTTTAAAAGTATTTTGTTTCGGAAATTGGACCCACCTGACCCCCCCTAGATTTTGAAATGTCATTTACCCTGGGTAAACACCCCCCTAGCTTTTTGACCGTGTTCGTCTATGCTAATAACTTATTATCTAATGTTTTTACATTGCCGCGCAAAGGTAGCTTCCCATTGGAACGCGTCCCGCGGGCTAAAGATTAAGAGAGGACGCAGGTGGATCCCGCGTTCGACTCACGTTCAACGAGTCTCACGGGTTTTTCAAATTCTTGGGACGCAGCTCAGGCCGCGTTCCATGAACAAAACCCTAAAGTTGACACCTACTATGATAATTATTTGTCAAAATGTGAAATTTAAAAAACTTGGACATCATTAACCTGAGCTTGTATTTTCAAGTTGCATAGTGGTTATTTAATTTTATTTAACATACAAAAATATTTAGCCTTTTAGTTGGTACCAAACATTTTCAATTGGATTTAAATCCAGAGACTCAAAAGACAGTCCGCCACTGTTATACCCAATTTAGAAAATTTATTTTTTTGTGTATTTGCTTGTATGCTTGGGATCATTGTCCTGCTGCAAGCAATACGGACGTGATGGCAAATCGTGAGCGAGCTTTGTAAAGTTTTTTCATTAAATGGTAGGAGATATTCCTTTATGTTTCTCCAGACAGTTTTCATTGTAGAGCCGTTAATACAATGATTTTCAAAACAAAATGCCAAAAAAGCAACAAAAAAAACCCAGAGTGACTTTATTTCAAATATTAAGTTTTTCTGGATTTTATTGCTAAACTTTGCTAGTTAAGTTTGGTATTTTCTGGTAGATTTTTGTTTAATTTTAAATAAAAATTAAGCAGTATAACTTTTTGTTTTTGAAAATTTATAATGTGAATATAGAATTATAATTTAGGGTTTAGAAATTAAGAGACTTTTACATGATTTTAAAACCATTATTTAATTTATTAAAAAAATTTAAAAAAAAAAATCAGTGTTTTTTACTTATGCAGGAGCTTAAATTACAAAATACGTCTATTATTTATACACACTATAAAACTTTTTGAAATAAAATAACCCAAATTCTGAATTTTCAGCTTTTTTTCAGCTTCTTTCTTCGAACTTTTTTACTACAGCGTTGGCCTCGCCAAATCCAATTTTTTTTATCCCGACCCCGACAGGCGACATTTGCAAAAATTTTGCCTCAGTCAACTCCAACCAATATGTAATGTTGTATTTAATTAAGCATACTATTCGCTGCAATATACAAAAATTATAGATTCAATACTGCAAATCTTGATGTTAGCGAGGTTTAATTTGCCTATTGTAGTATTAAATGAATAAAACTAATTTTCATAAAAAATCGGCTTTTATGTGGTTTTTTTTTTATTTTGTATGTCGTGTGTTTTATAATTACCAGTTAGATTTTATTTGCCTATAATATTAATATATTTCTACAAATGATTTTTTTTGTAAAAGTAATGGTTAATTATCAACAAGAGCCGCAATAAAAATACTTACCAAAATTTTTAGAACTTCGGTTTTTGGGGCTCCGGAGCACCCCTTGAGAACCTGAATTCTTCATATTTTTTTTGAAGCTTTGCTTTTTAAAGCTCCTGCTTTTGGAGCTAAGGGGCACCCATGGAGACCTTTAAATCCACTCTATATTTTGCTAAAATCTGTCATTCTTTATGTCTCCCGTTTAAACTATTAGTCACTACCAGACCTGTGCACTGCCCCCCGGGGTTTAAACGGGGGGGCAACTTTTTTAAAACGGGGGGGGGGGGCAATAAAATGGAGGGGCAAGCAGGGGGAAAGAAAAAAAGAGGGGAAAAGAGAAAAAAAGGACAAAAAAAGCGAAAATAAGGTAAAAATAGGTCTCAAATGGCTTAAAATACATTGAAATAGGCTAAAAACTGCAAAAAATTGCGATGATGGCGTCATCATAGGGCAAAAATGGCGTCATACTTTTAGGGTACTTTTTCATTTTTTGGCGGGGGAGGGGCAAATCCTCCAATAAAACAGGAAGGGCATTTCCAGACCGTGCACAGGTCTGCACTACTCTATTTGGCTACCTGTAGGTTGGCTTTTTTCTGCAAAATATAATTTTTTTTGTCTTTTTTATCTTTTATATATTTTTAAAACATAGTTTTTTAAACAAATACAAAGTAACTTTACACTGTGTACATTAAAAACAAACAAGAGGATTAGGCTTAGGAGCTCTGTGATATATGTGAATTCCATCCCAGAACGTTAACATTATCAACCAAAACACACACAACCTTCAAAAACTATCTTCCGTTAAAGAGCGTCTTCCAAAAAATCCTGAAGTGATCACATCTTAACCGGAACCAACCAATAGAACAACTGAAGTTGTGAAAGATGTTGTTTTTGATGTTGATAAAGCCAGGTTAACGGCTGACATGGTCAGAGCAGCAGAAAACGCTGTAAATGTTTCGATCAACGACTTTCTCAACCAAAAGTTAATTGAATAATTTTATTTTCACTCCCAAAACTGCCAGTCAAAGTTGTCATTAAAACTGTTTTGGGCAATCATCACTTTACCGCAAGAGGAATTAGTTGGGAAAAATATTTCAGGTGAAAAGAAAAAGGAAAAGTTAAATTCCAAAATGATTTTTAGTATTAAGCTTGTTATAGAGAAAAAATTCCACATAATAAAAACGCGTGGAAGCAGAGCGTTAAAGCTATTGAAGTGCGAGTCTTAAAATCCAAATCCTACTCAAAAAAAGGAGGGAGTACAAATACTCAAGCGTAGAACATGAGCTTAGATTAAAGCTTTCTGAGGCGCAATAATAATAACGAAAATATAAAGAGAAGTGATGTTTCCTGGAGCTCCGCTTTTAGAAGCTCTGGAGCAACTCCCGGAGCCATATATATTTTTGGGGGGGGGGACAGAGGGGTCCCCCCCCCTAGAGCCAAAATTTTGGAGAGCGGTCCGGCCTTACCACCCCCCCCCTAGCGAGGTTGACCCCCTCCCCCCTCCCAACTAATTTGAAAGTATATTTTTTTGTTTACTGCCAGAAACACAGTTTTTTAGTTAAAAACAGTGTTTAAATACATATTTTAGGCCTAAATAGGCTGTTTTAGTATATAAAATTTTAATATTAGACCTAAAAACATTTAAATTACTGATTTAAAAAAATTTTGTTAAAAAACTGAACCCCCCTGACCCCCCCCCCTAAATTTGAAATCTCGCACCCAGGGTCAACCCCCCCCTAAAAAGCCAGGGGGGTCCGGACTGCCTCCCCCCTAAAAAATTTTGGCTTTCCACCCGGGGGTGGACCCCCCTAGCGGACCCGACCAAAAACAGTTATGCCCTGAGCTCCGGAGCTCTGCGCTATTTTGGTACTACTTTCATGAATAAATAAAGAGTAATATCATAAATTATTTTATCAAAACTTTTTTGTAAATTAATTTTTTTTCAAACCTTAATAATATAGCACTATTTTTGTATTTCTATTTCTGACCTATAAAATAAAAAAAATTCATGCTTTTTTGATAAAAAAAATCAGTAAAAATAAATTCTGTTAAAGTTTTACGATTTTATGAAAATCTTATTTATTTTTATTTTGTTATAATTATTGCAATACGATCAGTTTTTTATTAAAAAATCAGTTTTTATTTTATGATTGGGCTTGCTACACTTACACGTCTTATAGTATTATGGTAACTGGTTTACTGACAGCTGTACAATAAACTAAATAAATTCTTTCTTTACTTAGTCTTAAACAAGTTAAAAAATGCAATCTTGTTTAGACATTATTTTTATTTAAAATTAACCTTATATAGTATGCATCATGCTAAGTACTATGCTTGATATATATGCTTCAATAGTTTGAGACATTCAAACATAATTCTTTAAACGTAAATGTGCCTCTGATTTTTTGAGAAAAAAGAAAGGAAATAATGCGTTATTTTCTTTTGGAGCATTTTTTATTATGTCAGCTTGGCGGGTTTTGAAGCCCATTTGCGGGTTCTGGAACGCGTCCTACCGCGGCCCGTGGTTTATGGCTCAAGGCCTTTCTTATGGAGCTTAAATCTTTAATCATGCCGCTTACCACCGGTTGAAGTGTGTGGAATGCGTCTTGCGTCTCGCCGATTGCTGGAACGCAGGTCGCGCGCGTTCCATGGCACGCGGCCTGAGCATAGGTGGGCAGCCTCTCCGATTTTGGGGGGGGGGTATAGGGGGGGGGTCAAATTTTAGGGGGGGGGTGTCCGGCAAGACCCAAATTTTGAGGGGGGGGGGTGTACCCAATATTTCCGCGCTTCCTTAAAATAGGCTTAAAACACGTAAAAAAAACGTAAAACAAGCTTATAAATGCTTTAAAACTGTGTAAAATTGAAATAAGACCTTATGGGGGCGGTTTGGGAGACCAACTAACCCTGAAGGGGGGTCTAGGGGGCAGCAGCCCCCAGATATGGGGGGTCTGGGGGACGAGAGCCCCCTAGCGGGGTCAAGGGGCAGAGACCGTTGTCAGGGTGGTCCGGGGGGCAGAATGCCCCCCCGGGGGAGAAAATTTTAAATTTAAGGCACTAAAATACACTTGAAATTTTAATTCCAGATGATACTTATTACAAAATTTAAGAGTTCTTATACCTACACATTTAAAACATGCGTTTAAAACGTTAATTAAAAGATAATAGTGTTTATAGTAGTTTTATTAAACTGTATACCTTAACTACTGAACGGGATAATTGATTTGTAGTCGAAAAACTAAGATAAATTTATCAATTAACAATTAACTCTCCGCGCGAAGCGCGGAAAATTTTTTTTAGTCGTTTTATAACACTTAAAAATTTTTCTCCCGGGGTCGAATTCGGGGGGGGGGGGTGTCCCCGGGGAACCCAAATTTAGGGGGGGGGGGTGTCAGCAAAATCCGAAATTTTGGGGAGGGGGTATAACCCCCCCACACCCCCCCCCCTGCCCACCTATGGGCCTGAGCCGCGTTCCAAGAATTTTGAAAACCCGCAAGATCTGTGGAACGCGGGTCAGGACGCGGGCTCCACCTGCGTCCTCTCTTAATCTTCAGGCCGCGGGACGCGTTCCAATGGGAAGCTACCTTTGCGCGGGACTAGCAGTGAAAACATGTTTTCTTAGTTAAAAATTACATTAGCAGACATTTACAGAGGCTGGATTTCACAAAAAATAGATTTAGAGACTTTTAGGGCCCCTGCCTACACCACATCCACACTGAAAACCAAATCATATGAGCATCATTTCTATGTTTTTTAGGGTACCTATATGGAAAAAAAAATACCAAGCCATTCTTGTAGGCGGTTGGAAGTTTTAGGAGAATCGCATCTGATTGTTTTTGCTATATTTATATTACAGTTTAGTTAATTATTAATTTTATAATTTGTTATAATTTATTAGTTTCTTTAATTTAAAATTCATAATTCATGTTCCTAAAGTACTGCAAGGAACTCAAGACTTTTTTCCTGTTTTCATCCAAAATCTTATACTAGTATTAATGTTAGTATAAATATTTTGGGCGGTCAAATAGGTTTAGTCAGTCACCCATAACCGTCACAATTTAGCTATAAAAATACTTTATATCAATAATAAAGTCCCCTCTAATAATTTTTTATCTGTATAATTATCTTTAAAAATAAAATATAAAAAGTTTGTACGGTATTCCAAACAAAGTAGTTGTGTTTTCATTTTTTAGCAAAAACTACTTTTAATTTAATCGTCAACTAATTTTCTGTTAATAAAAAATTTTCAACGTCAGAATTCCTAATCGAGGCTTTATTAAAAGCTTCTGAGTATATAATTGATTCATTTCCTCCTTTTATAAAATGGCAATCTCTTAGTTTCTAATTAAACTCTTATTTCTTTGATAAAAAAATTTTGAGACTCTAAAAGTATCTGAAGAAAAATAGCTGTGGATTGTATAATATAAAATCCATAACAATTTTTTTAAAGATATCAGCAATGCATTACTATTTAATCTTTTGGTGTATGGTGTTCGTTTTTTTTTTAAAATCAACAATGTGTTTTAAATAACAACCAAACCATTTTTAAAATGAAAATTTGTGCAATGCGCAACCATCTGGGGATTTTACGGGGGACATCTCTAAAATGGAGAGGGGGCAATTCTTTTTGAAACAGATGTGAAAGAAATAGGCATAAAATCAAAAAGTGAAACATGCTTTTAATTTCACAAAAATAGGTCAAAACTGTATTAATGTCACAAAAATAGTTCAAAAATGGCCTTTGTTGTGTATTAAGTTTTCGTTTTAAAATGGGGATGATGGCACAACCACAAAATCAGAACTTATATACGAATATTGTAGCAAAAAACACGGTAATGTTGTGTTTGTATATGAGCATATATGTGCACTTCCCCCTTCCCCTCTCAAGCGAGAAAAAAAAAGAAAAAGAGATAAAAACGGATAAGAAAAAACGAAATTCAAGTAAAAATAGGTCTAAAATGGCTTAAAGTGCAATAAAACAGGCTAAAGACTGCGAAAATTACATTACGTCATAATACAGACCTGTGCACGGTCTGATCTCCCTTTTTTTCCTTCTCTTTTCTCGGGGGGAGGAGTTCACCGACAATCATATAACTCCCCCAACACCCCTACCCCCCCCCCTGAGATATTCCCGTAAATCCCCAGATGGTTGCGCATTGCAATTTTTCTTTAAAAATGGTTCGTTGTTATTTAAAACACATTGTTGATTTTAAAAAAAAAAAACCAAAGATTAAATAAGTACATTGTGAGTATATTTTAAAAAATATTATGATTTTTATATTATACAATCCGCATTTCTTCAGAGATATTTTCAGGTATTCAAAACTTTTTATCAAAGAAAAATAAGAGTTTGATTAGAAACTAATTCCGGGAAGGAGAAAATGAATCAATTATACTCGAAGCTTTTAATAAAGCCTCGATTAGGAATTCTTGGGCGTTGAAAATTTTTTATTAACAGAAAATTGGTTGACAATTTGAAAAGTAGTTTTTGCTAAAAAATCAAAACACAATTTTTGTTTGAAAATACATTACAAACTTTTTTTATATTAATTTTTTAAAGATAATTATACAGATAAAAAATTATTCAAGGGGGACTTATTATTGATATAAAGTATTTTTTTATAGCTAAATTGACGGTTATGGGTGACTGACTAGAACATTTGACCGCCCAAAATATTTATACTAACATTAAAATATCATATAAGATTTTGGATAATAAAACAGAAAAAAAAGTCTTGAGTTCCCTTGCAGTACTAAAAACATGAATTATGAATTTTAATTAAAAGAAACTAATAAATTATAACAAATTATAAAAATTAATAATTAACTGATCTAATATCAAATATAGCAAAAACAATCAGGATGTTGCCTTTCAACCGCCTACATTTTTTTTTCCATATAGGGTACCTAAAAACCGTAAAATGATCTCATATGATTTGGTTTTCAGCTGTGAAATGATATTTTTTTGTGAAATATGGGCCCAAAATGTCTGCTAATGTAATTTTAACTCCACAAGAAAACATGTTTCTAGTCCGCAAAAGTAGGCTTCCCATTGGAACGCGTCCCGCGGCCTGAAGATTAGAGAGGACGCAGGTGGAGTTCGTGCCTGACCCGCGTTCCACAGATCTTGCCGGGTTTTAACGCAGCTCAGGCCCCATAGGTGGGGCCCAAAATTTTTCGGATTAGCAATACGTTATATGTAGTCTACTTCGTTCAGTTACGTATGGACTAGTAGAATTAAATCTCACAATCTTCTTTTCATTAACAAAGCTGATGATGGATTCGATAAAATCATGGGAGAATTCAAAGACTCCGCGAAAAAATTTAAAGGACAAGTGCGTAAATTTATTCGCTATTTGTTTTTATTGTCTTAACTTCAGAATTAATAAAATGTAAATAAATAGTTTGCTTTCATCTTTTATTCTTACGACTGGCAAAAATAAACTACTGTTTTTAAAGGTAAAAATAGCGTGGGCAACGTGGGCTCTTATTTGGAATTTAATTTTTGTATTTGGCGAAAATCATGGTGAATTTTTTTTTTTGGAGAGGGCAGAAGTAATATGCGGGAAAAAAATTTGGTCGCCTGTTCGTTTGTATCTTCCTAAACGTTTTAGTACTGGGTTCCCATTCTTTAAAGTTAAATCGAACCAATTTTATTGTACCTCTTTCGAATTCTTACGTTTTTTGATTAGAAGTTTATTTTTTTGTAAACTTGTTTAATGGAAACATGTTTTACAAAATAATTAAACAGTCAAAAAAAGAAAAATTGCTGTGCTGTATTTATTTTATTGAATGTTTTAGATTTTGTTTGTGTACATCAACACGGACGTGGAAGACAACGCTCGCATCATGGAATTCTTTGGATTGAAAAAAGAGGACTTGCCCGCTATCCGGCTCATCTCTCTGGAGGAAGATATGACCAAGTACAAACCCGAATTCACCGAACTCACGGCCAGCAATATCGACCAATTCACTCAGGTACCTAAAAATAAAAATACTTAAAGTATTCTAATACAAGTTTTAAGAATATGATCAATGCTATTAATAATTGAAGGATCATTTCTCAATATGATTTTAAACTACTGTTAAAAAATGATTTTAATACTAACAAAGGGCACGCTTATTTAAGTGCATTATGATAAAAATGTTTTAGTGTTTTCCGGCTTTAAGCGAATAAAATTAATTTTTTTTAGTTTTTATTTAATACAGCAAGCTGCGAATCGTTGAATGCATTGCAATGAAATTATTGAATGTTTTTTTTATTTATTTGAAAAAAAAAATTATAAAAATAGAAGTAGCAAAACAAAAATTAATAGGAGCTGCCTAACACTACTCTCTCTTTACGTTAATAGCTGTTGGTTGTTATAGGATTACTTGGACAAGAAACTGAGACCTCACTTGATGTCTGAACCCGTTCCGGAGGACTGGGACAAAAACCCCGTCAAGGTCTTGGTCGGTGAGAACTTCGAACAAGTGGCCAGAGATGAAAATAAGGACGTCCTTGTTGAATTTTGTAAGCGTTAATCAACTCTATTTTTTGTTAACCAATGTTTATTTCTATTTTTAAGCACAAAAAACAAAACAAAAAAAACCACAAAAGATCGATTTATGCTCAACTTATTTAAACTCAACATTTAATCTTTCAGAGAATTAATCGTTTATTAACACTGATTAGAGAATTAACATTTTTACGATATTATTATAAAGTTCACAAATTGATATTTACAAATTAATGGTATTTTAGACGCCCCGTGGTGCGGTCACTGCAAGCAATTGGCGCCGATTTGGGACAAGCTAGGGGAAAAGTATCAAGAAAACGAAAAGATTGTCATCGCCAAGATGGACTCAACCGCTAACGAACTTGAAGATATCAAGATCCAGTCTTTCCCCACAATCAAATTCTTCCCGGCTGGAAGCAGAAAGGTAGGTGGTGTTCATAAGTTTATATTTTGTTTAAAAATTTTGAGTAATAGATGTATATGGCATTTGTTTTTTGACTTCCTTCTTGTTTCTAGATCAATTCTGCAGTTGTTTTTTTTACAATTTTAGGTCGTGGACTATGCCGGTGAGCGAACGCTAGAAGGATTCTCAAAATTTTTGGACTCAAACGGAAAAGAAGGTGCTGGTCCCTCTGATGAGGTAAGTAACTATTTCGAGTTTTTAGATTAAATTGTTTGACAACTAAAATTTCTTAAAAAATATTTAAAAGTTTTTTTAGGAAAATGCTCGCAAAATTTTTGACTGCCTTTAGCTGCCTTTTTTGTGTGTGTTGCCTTTCCAATCCTGAAGTTTGCTCATCTATACCCCTCCATTTTTATCTTGTAAAATTTAAAATTAAGCCCCTTTCAAGCTTATGCATGAGTTTCCGGACTAAGCACTCAGTAAGAAAACAATAAAAATACGTTTTTTGTGGAATATACCTATTTAATTTTCGGCTTTAGGCTCCAAACTTTTTTTAAAAAATACTTTTAAAATATAATACCTGAGATTTTATTCATTTTTTTTGTTTCCATTTTAACTGAAAAATGGTTATTTTGTTTACAGGTGTTTTTACTTGCGTTTTATTGATAATAATCAAAATATATTAATTCAGGAAAAAGCCGCTAGTGAAGCCGAAGACGAATCTGATGAAGAAGAAGAACCACCACACGGCGGAGAATTATAATCTAAACGAACACAATAAAGACTTTCGCCTGCTTTTCCTCCTGAAAAATTCCAGCATTTCGGTTTCTAAAAATTGCCGGGAAAAACTGGATTCGCAACGGATTTCCTTGGGGTTCCGTTTCGCGTTATTGTCACCCTATTTTTTTTGTAAAACTCATAAAAATAATAATATTTATATAGTTATAATAAAAGTATTATACTTATGCTAAAATTATATATATATGTTTCTAAATAATTCCTTTTTGTTCCAGCTAAATTATCGTCCTACTTAGATAAAGAGTTGCATTCCAAACAGCAACAGAAATTTGAATGAAATTGGTTATTTTTGCTCTGTTTTATTTCGCTTAATTATCTTTTTGGACGTTAATATTCTTTTGTATAATATCACTGCGTCTGCGTGATATGGAACTCAAAATATTATCTTAGCTATACACTGGCATTTTTGATAAATTATTTTTAATTTTTTATGATGCCACACCAAAGGATTATAAAACAATAGATATATAGGTTGCAGTTGCACTAAATGTGTAATAAACGTACAATATACCTGCTGTATTGCTGTAGTGAAAACTACTGTAATGCCTGCACTAGCAAATTATTTGAGCAATGATTACTAAAATCGTGCGGGCATTATACGCCAGTTTACGCATAGTGACCGATGCAATGCGTGGCATACTGTGTATATTAACACAGTTCCAAGTGCTACCTATTTTCAAAAATAATTCTCGTTTTAAAAGATTAAAATATCCTAAATAATTTAGTTTAAAATACGGAATTACAGCATAACAAACATTTTTGATTTGCAGTGCGTTATCCTTCCGTTATTGATTTTTATTTTGGATATTATTGGATTCCCGCTGGCTCAAGTGTCCTTAGACTGTTTTGTTATGTTCGCGGTAAATGCGATTCCGGACGGTGCACGTTTCTTTTTATTTTTAGTGTTGTTTTCAGGTTTTTTGTTTCAACTCTTTTTATTGTTAAGTGTTATTAATAATAGTAGTATTATTATTTAAGCGGTATAATCTACGATAAAAAATGCGTGTATAATAAAATTAATAAGCCTTTAGACTAGAAATATTTCTAAATTCTTTATAAAATTTTCGTTTTTTGTTAAAGTTACTTGCTTTTATATGGGATACGGGATTTTATTTAAATTTTACGGCGTGACTGACTAGGAAGTGTGATGTCGTGCCTGCTGGCTTTATCATTTTTAAAGAGATGATCAAAATAATAGGTGTTTTTTTTAATTCAGACGGCATTGAATAATGAATAGAGTCCTGCTAATAATTCCAAGTTTTCGTCGAAGCCAAAAGGTTATTTTTATTTGAAAAACCATTTTGTACAGTGTGTGATTGTATTTTTGCTTTGTTTATTATTGTTTTCATAGATTTGGTTCTTGCGTAACTGTGAAGAGAAATATTTAATTTATTTTAAATGTGCAACATAGGCCAAACACTTTTCTTAATTGAAATGTGCAAAATTGTAGGCGCTAAGACGTTACATCGGGAACCAAAGATCACGAAAAAAGTGTATTTATTCACAATGTTATTTAAATTGTATTGAATCAGTGAGCTAATTCTGAGTATTACTTTGCATAAATGATTAGGACTTGATCATTGAATAAAAACAAGTTTGTTCCAGATAATAGTAAGAAAAAAAGTTCGTGTAACTTTGGATTCCTATTTGAGTTCTGCTTACTGTGATAATATTTCACCATTTTTGTTGTGCAGTGCAATGCAATGTTTTTTGACACCATTATTTTGTTATGCCCACTTTGTTTATTTCATAGCACTTAAACATTTAATAACACTTTCTTTATGAATATCAAAAACCATAAGTTTCCCTCAAAATTTGTGTTGCAGCGCATTTTGAAAATTGGTGCTGTTCTTATAATGCTAAACTACCTTTACTATTATATTTGTTAGGCTCGTTTACTTTAGTTTAAATTACTATATTACATCATCAAAAATTTTATGATTTACAATAAAAATTGCTTCAATTCAATTATCAAAAACATTTTAAGATATTCACAATACTTTTTTCGTCCCCTATGCGTCTAATTAATATAAAATGTAAATTGCGTTTCAATATTATCTGAATAAATAAATTGTCCAGTTCCATTGAGAAAATTTTATTGCAGTAATATTGATCTCTTAGCCTATTAAACTTTCCTGTAATTCTGTAGTTTTTGCAGGGCAGTTGTATTATTTTTATTATGAAAAATACAAAAATAAAAATTGTTGTGGGTATTATTGCATTTTTATACAATATTTTTGTGCAGTAACGTTTACAACGTAATTAATTTATTTCTTTCATTAATATTAAATAAACACAAACCATATTATTAAGCATAAAGAACACTATTATTAAGATATTAAAAAATATTAACATTATTGTCGAATAACTGATCTAATCTGATGCTGGTGTGGAAGCATAATTTATTTATTCCAAATGATTGTGGGGGATTAACCTTTTCAATTAAAATTATTTTTTGATAAAGCGTCAGAAACGGTTTATTGGGGCCGGTTTACTAACGATATATTACCCTATTATTTTAAACATGTTATTCATTAAATTTGCCTGTTTCAGCCAAAAAATCATATATTCAATGAAAAAAAAATCATTTTTTGATGATCCGCAACAAATATAAAATCAACAAAATATGTTATGAAACTATAGTCTATACAAAAATGATGCGGACAGGCGACAAAACTCGGAACTTTGAAATGTTATATATCCATAACGGAGGTTAGAATATGTGCGAGACATATTTGGGAGCATAGCTCAGACTCTAGGCTATCTTTTGAATAGGTTAGAAAAAAAAAGTTTTTCGATGACTTCATCACTACAGCCCATGCGGTGAAAAAAAAACCTGGTTCCGAAAAAAAACTTATTAGTACGAAATAAGAAACGCCGCTTGGAATGCTGTTAAAACATATTTTTCTGAAAGTTTAAGCGAAATCGGCTCGCTCAATTTTTTTATAATGCGTTGAATGCGCGCGGTTTTCGCGAATTTTTGCCACGCTAATACACTGAATTATTTTGTTTTGCTTCCTGCTCAAAGTGTTTACGGTATTGGTCATTATTGTTTAAATGTCCCTAAAAATTTTTTTAGGGTTGACCCCCCGAGGGCTAGGAGGGGTAAAACACGAATGCCGATAATTTTTTTGAAAATTTTTTTCAAAACCATCAAAAATGTAAAATTTATTACATATGACGAATTTTGATATATCGTTTGTGTAAAAAAACCTAATATTAAGCTTACAGTAAGGTGTCAAAAATGACGAATTTAAAATTTGGAAGGATTCCAAGCCCTATGCTGGCAGCAGCAAACCTTTAAGTTAAAAAGTTTTACAAGAACAAGAATACATGAAAATTAATTAATAAAGAAAAGAAGAATGAGAAATGAAGAACAAATTATACGGGCTATGTGTGGATCCAACCTAAATGCATACGTATGCATATGTTATGCATACGTATGCATAAATTCTATACATACGGATGCATATTTTTTTTAGTTATATGCATACGTATGCATTTTTCCGCAAAGTATATGCATACGTATGCATAAAAGTTACAAAAAACTGCATACGTATGCATATACTTTCCGGAAAATTGCATACGTATGCATATAAGTTGCAAAATATGAATACGTATGCATATTTTTTTAAAAAAATTTTTATTTTTTTTAATTTCCAAAATATGCATACGTATGCATATTTTGCAACTTATATGCATACGTATGCATTTTTTTGGAAAGTATATGCATACGTATGCATAAAAGTTAGAAAAAAATGCATACGTATGCATAAAAGTTAGAAAAAAATGCATACGTATGCATATACTTTCCGGAAAAATGCATACGTATGCATATAACTAAAAAAAATATGTATACGTATGCATATGAATTTAAGCCTACGTATGCATAACATATGCATACGTATGCATATAAACATATGCATACGTATGCATTTAGGTTGGATCCACACATAGCCCGTATAATTTGTTCTTCATTTCTCATTCTTTTTTCTTTATTAAATAATTTTCATGCATTCTTGACAAGAATAATAAACTTTAAAAGATTGCTTAATTTTTAATTTATTTTGATTTTAAATATTAGAAAATGGTCCAAATAACCCCATAAAAACGCAGACCTGTGTACGGTCTGGAAATGCCCCCCGTTTTATTGGAGGATTCGCCCCCCTTTTTATTGCCTCCCCCCGCCAAAAAATGAAAAAGTACCCTAAAATTATAAAGCCATTTTTGACCTATAATGTTGACGCCATCATCGCGAAGTTTTTACAGTTTTTAGCCTACTTTAATGTATTTTAAGCTATTTAGACCTATTTTTACCTTATTTTCGCTTTTTTGTCCCTTTTTTTCTTTTCTTTTTTTTTCTCCTTTTTTCTTTTTTTTTTTCTTTCTCCCCTGCTTGCCCCCACCGTTTTATTGCCCTCCGTTTTAAAAAAGTTGCCCTCCCCGTGCCCCCCGTTTTGGAATTGCCCCCCCCCAATAAAACCCCCGCGGGGGGGGGGGGGGGGTAATGCACAGGTCTGCATACGTCATTCATATTTTTGTTGTTACGTCATAATTGATAGTTTTTATTGGCAATTATCCCAATTAAAATGACGCAATTATATCATTCGCAATTAAAATGACGCAATTCAGACCAGATCGCGGATTCAAACGTTTTTACACGAAAAATAGCATTTAAAAAATAACATTGGGATATTGGCAAAAGTTAAGGGATATGGTTATTAGAAATTTGTTTTTGTTTTGACAAACGGGGAAACATGTTTGCAAGTAAGAAAACACTTAAAAAAGAGTATTTTTAGCTGCGATATTTGACAATTTTGTGGTAGGATTTTAACTTTGAAAATATTTTTTTTTAACAAAACAACCTTAACAAAATAACCTGGAAATTCGAAGAAAAACTTTTAAAGCTTATTTGTTTGGAAAAGTTTTTAAATGGTTTTGAAAAAAATTTTCGGCATTCGTGTTTGGCCCCCTAGCCCCCGGGGGGTGAACCCCAAAAAAATTTTAGGTCAAAAGTAAGGAATAAAAATTGGCGGACATTTAATATATAACAATATGATCAATATCGTACACACTTCGAGCAGGAAGCAAAACAAAATAAATAATTCGGACAGTGTATTAGCGTGGCGAAAACCGCGCGCATTCAACGCATTATAAAAAAAATTGAGCGAGCCGATTTCGCTCAAACTTTCAGAAAAAAACTCAGAAAAGTATGTTTTAACAGCATACCAAGCGGCGTTTCTGATTTCGTACTAATAAAAAAGTTTTGTTTTTTTTGGAACTGGGTTTTTTTTCTCCAGCGCCTAGGCGCCAGCTGTCGCCTAGCCTCCAAATTTTAGGCGCCAGCCCAGAAATCTAGGCGCCAATAACATAATTTTTTTTCTATTTTCACAAAAACGCCACATATTATTGGTTTTTTTTTATTATATACATATTTTTAGATGGCTTTTGTAGTCAAACGTTTTGTGTTGTATCGTAGTACAATTAATTTTAAAAAACGACTCATTTTGCCCATCCCAATACTCAACTTAAAATGCGTAAAATTTTGTTCAAGAATTATATAATTTAACAAGAAAACATAAACACTAGTGATGTTCCTACCCTCTCACATCATGCTCCGGCCACTTATAGCAGAGGGAGCTTTAGAGTTCTTTCCCTAAAATATTTGATTTTAAGCTTATTTAAGCGTAAGTGTTTTAATTATTTTATTCGCCTTTTTACAGTTTTTTTAATTGCCTTTAATAAATTTTGAAAAATTTTAGTTTACAAAAAATTTTTTACTAAACAATCTTTAGCATAGCTTTTTTTATTATTCACACAATTAGTACAACCATAGGTGAGCCGTGAATTGCCCGTGGACGTGGATTGCTCCGTAGCTCTACAAAGCGGAGCTCCATTACAGACAGCTTGAAGCTCAACATTTTAGTGTTAAAAAAATTAAATTCTTTTTAACACTTTGAAAATTCTTGCAATATCCGTGCAAGCAAAAAAGGATTTTCTCAGAAGTTATTTTCAAGGGTGTTTTTAGAATTATACTTTTAAATGGGTTTTTTTAATTAAAAAATGTAACCAGTAAGAACTTTTACCTAAATCTTTACATATATATTATATAATATATATATATATATATATATATATCATAAAAAAGGATTGTAGATAAACTAAAACAATACACGCTGAGCGAAGTGAAGCGGAAGAAAATTTTTGAAAATTCGTCTTTTGAAACCTTAAAAATTTTGTTTTCTTTTTTGTCTGGTTGATTAAAAAACGGTTAAAAAATACGTTTATGGCCAAAAATCTAGGCGCCAGGCTGGCGCCTAGACCCAAGATTTTAGGCGCCAGCGGGAAATTCTAGGCGCCAGTGGCGTCGATTTGACATAAAAAAACCTAGTTTTGGAACCAGGTTTTTTTTTCACCGCATCGGCTGTAGTGATGACGTCATCGAAAAACATTTTTCCTAACCTTTTCAAAAGATAGCCAAGAGTCTTACTATTTTCCCATATATTATGTCTTGCACATATTCTAACCTTCGTTATGGATATAATAACATTTCAAAGTTCGAGTTTTGTCGACAGTCCGTATCATTTTTGTATAGACTATAAGATTATGATTTATGAATAGGATGTTTTTAATAACCGGCAAAGTAGCCGGTAGTTAACTAACACACAGGGGCCGGCCCCTGGTGGTTTTTAAAATCTAAATTAAACAGCCTCGATAATCGATAACAGGGCCTGTGCCAAGATTTTCAATAAGATGCAGTTAGTGGGCCGGTCTCTGTTTTTAAAATCACAATTAACCAACTTCGATAATCGATCGATAACATAATAAAAATGTTCAAAATGGTGTCCTAGTACATTATAATACAACAGTTACTTAAAAACTAACGAACTTGTGATAAACTTATTACATAACAGACTAAACAGAGTATTGTTTTTTTACAAAATTAAAAAAATTATTTGGCTGATTCTTAAAACGTGAAATCGGTTCTTCCTTAATTTTTATTTGCGAGTAATGAAACCTGCTATGTAGCTCACAAATAAAAATTTTCGTACTTTTTTACCTTTAATTACTACAGTTTAATCTTATTTTACAAACATTACGTGTTAACGAACTTGTTAACGAAATATAATGTTATTAACATTTTAAATATTTAACTGCTCTTTAAAATATTCCAAAAGCCTTTAAAAATTATATACTGAAAAAAACATGCAAAACACATGATCGATGTGACTTCGATTTTTGATGCCAGTACACTAAATTCTGCCAAGACATTAGTTTGAAAATTTAAATTTTTTTTTAAAAATCAAACGATTATTCCGCTCTAAATTGTGATAGGTCATTCACCGCAAGTTGCCACTCCTTCTTTCAAAGTTACCGATGGTTACTACAGAAGTTAAAAATTCTTAAGATATTGCTCCCACACAAAGTTTATTTATTTTCCTACGTCAAAATAAGTAATTATTGGCGTCACGTGTCAAGTTATAAAAAAACATTTCGCGACATAATCAAGAATTTTATTTTTGTATTAATACCATACATGAGTATGGACCGGCAAGCTAGGGGATGCCCACTCCGGGTAAATGGCCCTTTGAAAGCTAGGAGAGGGGTCCGTACCCCCTAGCTTTTTAGGTGGGCGCGACCCGGGGTAAACCAGTTTGAAATCCAGAGGTGGTATGGTTTCCTTTCCAAACAAAGTCACATTTAATCATTTATTTAAGTTTTTAAGCACTAATATAGAATTTTATACTAAAATAGGCTATTTATGTATAAAAAGAGTTCAAAAGTACTGTTTTTTACTCCAAAACCGTGTTTCTGACAGTAAGTTTTGACCTAAATTCATACCCAAAATTTGGCTCGGAAGGGGGGAGGGAGGGGGTCGGATTGATTTAAAATTCCAGAGGGATGTAGGCTGTAAAAATATAAAAATTTTGGGAGGAGGGGTCACTAGATTTTTTTCTAGGGGGAATCCGAAATTTCGAGGCTAGGGGGGGTGAGCCCATACATGGCCAAGTTGTCTGGAGTGGGGGGGGGGTTAAACCCCAAATTAGGGGGGTTAAAATCCGAGAAACGCAAAATACCCATATCGTTTTTTCTGGAGTGCATTTTACCCATATCGTTTTTCGATTTTGAAGGAAAAATAGGTAACGCTAATTTTAGGTCAAAAAGCCCTTTTTATTGCATTTTTAAGCTTTTTATTGCTTAAAACATTCATTTTGACCTCAAACCCTAAACCTCAACCTCAAACCCCTCAAACTTCTGAGTGGGTGGGGGGGTTAAACTCCCCTTCTCAGAATTTAGGGGGGAGGGTTAACCCTCCCCCCTAACCCCCTCGTGCCCATGTATGCGTGGACCCCAACCTACCCCCTTATGCTCATGATTAATACATATAATTATGTTCGTTTTTGTTAATTTTTTTAGTTAAACCAGAGCGAAAATGGATATTACCAATTTATTTCGTGCTTCAGTCAAAACAGTTAAACTTCGTAACAAAGGAATTTCTATTAAGCCCAAAGATGATTTGCATAGAGAAAAATGTCCGATTTTTTTAAAAGCTAGGGACATAGTAAGGTTATTTATTTAGTTTTTAAATAAAATTACAAATAGTTTTTTATTGATATTATATAATAACATTAGAATTATTTTTCCCTATTGTGTATAAAGCTGCAAAATTAGTGAAGACGGTTGAATTCTAAAAGGGGATGGTCCATACATGAGCATAGATGTTTTTGGGGGGGACAGAGGGGTGCACCCCCCCCCCCAGAGAAAAGACCCCCCCCCCGGAAAAAATAGGGGCCCCCCCCCAAGCGAGAGCGGCCGACCCCCCTAGCGAAGCTAACCCCCCCCCCCCCCCGACCAATTGGAAGTATACTTTTTTTTCGAAAAACACTGAAAACAGGTAATTCTGCCAATGCGAGAAAATGACCAAAAACACAAATCGGTAAAAAAATCAAAAGAACGACCCCCCGACCCCCCCCAAATTGAAATCTCGCACCGGGGGACCCCAAAAAGCAGGGGTCCGACCCCCCGACCCCCCCCCCCCCCCCCAAAAAACCCCACCCGCCCCCCCCCCATACATGAGCATAGGGAGAGAAGGGTGGGGTCCACCCCCCCCCAGCGTAAAATTTTCGGACCCTCCCTCCTCCTAGAAAAAAATTTAGGGGCCCCCTTCCCCCAAAATTTTTTTTTATTTTGGCACCCTACCCCTCTGAATTCTCACTCTAACCCTTCCCCCCCCCCTTCCGAGCCAAATTTTTAGTATAAATCTAGGTCAAAATTTACTGTCACAAACACGTTTTTGTAGTAAAAAACAGTACTTTTGTACTCTTTTTATACATAAAAAGCCTATTTTGGTGTATAAAATTTGATATCAGTGCTAAAAAACTAGAATCGATGAATGAAAATAACTTTGGAAACCGGACCCCTTTTCACC